>CM042166.1:4393007-4395507 GCA_023376005.1 Doryteuthis pealeii
AAATTAAATTATTATTAAATTAGTGAAATAAATTACTAATTAGGACTGAGCCTAATCTAGTAGTGACCACCCCAAGCGGAGTTTAACAGGTTTGAATTCAGAGTTTTCCTTCTCATAGACTGGTTGTCTAACCAAGGTTAAGAGCCCAGTCTCTTCTACTATTTACCTATAGCTGGAAGGAGAGGAGTTGGGTTCTTACCTTTCCCAAGTATTAGCGCCATGTGAACTGGGGCTTTGTCCAGCATTTGAACTCGGATCGACGAGTCCATTTCTTATGACTCTAACCATTATACCACGCACCTCCAACTATTGTAGCACTTTATATCACCGTCGTGTAAGTCGTGTCATTTACTTTTTTGTCTTCCGAACGTGTTGTCGTTGTCCATTGTTTCTTTTCGACGACGATCGAACATTTTCATTAAACGAAACACGAAGTGACACATTTCTATTCAATCTGACCGTTAGCGTTTTTTTTGCGTTTTTTTTTAAATTTTCTCTTTTTCTTTCTTTTCTTTGTTTTCTTTCTTTTGTTTTATTTTTATTTATTTCCATGTTCAAATGACATTTGTCGTTTTTTTTAAATCATTTATTTTTATTCTTTTCAATCTTTATATTATATATATATATATATATATATATATATATATAATATATATATATATTTTATTTTTTTTCATTTTCGACTGTAATAAGATCTCGCTCCCGAATCCCATTTTATTTTCAACTCTCAATCCAAATCTCGTTTGCCAATCTCATTCTAAGTTTTCTTTGCATTTCAAAATCTTCCAATCTCAAATCTTTTTGCTTCTTTATCTTCGTGTCAAATCTGGTCACAAAATTTCGCCAATTTTGCTTTTTTTCTTTCGCAAAGAAAACCCAACAATCAAACAAATGAAATTCCTTTTCTTTTATTTGTTCAGCAAACAAAAAAGATTCGTTAAATATTCTATCTGATGAAATCAGTTCCTATTTTCATGCCGTGTAACGCGCAACTGCTGTTCAAACGATAAAATGTACATTTTATTTTAACTTCTTATCTTGTGTTCTTTAATTAATCATTCCTAATTGTATTCAGTAAGAGATCTATATTAAAAGACCTTGAATCTTGAACTGTTTGCATTGGCCCAACCCCTCTGCTACTAGTAGGATGCGACACAAGATATATATATATATATATATATATATATATATATATATATATATATATGAGTCAGATAAACCTACTAAATGTTTAGTGCTCTTCAGGGCTAAGGTCTAACCTTAGCCCTGAAAAGTAGGTTTAGATTTATCTTTATTATTTATCCTTATTATTTGCTCTACTTAGGTATTGAGCACTTTTTACTTATTAGCTTTAGTTTCCTGGCGGTTTTGTATGAATATATATATCTTAATAATATATATATATATATATATATATATATATATATATATATATATATTAGAAACAAAATGCTGAATATTGTGTTCTTAATCTTTTTATTTACCAATAGTAGAGGTCCATCCCACTTTTCAATGACCCTCGTAATATTGGTGACTAATAAAGAACACAATGTTCATAATTTTGTTTCCAATCTTCATTTTTATGCTTCTAAAACAACTAAAACCTTTTCCTAATATATATATATATATATATATATATATATATATATATATATACACTCATCAGATATATCGACAACGAAGTATACGTGAACCCTATAACAACATCATGATGCCGATGTTTGTTTACTGACCTCTTTAAACATAGTAAGTGTTTTCCAAAATCTTTGTTGTTTAAACCTTTCTTTATGTTCCGGAAACCCATTGTGACTCTTATGATTTGGAACGGGAACTTGGTTCCCTCTTTGTATGTTGTATAATTAAATGTTATATTGTATTAATTGACCTGTCTTTTTCCCTACCGTATATTCTGTGTTAGGTTACCCTCTTTTGGATAACTTAATTTATTATAAGAATACGAATGTTAGCTACGAGTTAGCACCCCGGTAATTCTTATAATCCGTAAAGTAAATATGATATGCATTAAAACCAACCAACCAGTCAACCACAATAATTCAGCGAAAGCAGTATTTTTAAGAGGGCATCTGAAAAGTTCCAACTAATTTCAAATCCAATTTTCTCAGATTGATAATTTTCAAATTTGAATTAAAAATTATCCAAATTCCCGATAACGGTAATAACCATGAAATGCTAATTAAAATCCTTCACTCTTTTCTAAATATAAACATCAATGTTATCATGGTTCGTTGTTACAGAGTGGAGCTGGAAGTAATTACAATAAAAGGGGATGACGCAATACTACGCAAGACTACAGAAATGGTGCGTAACCCATACATACATATATATATATATGTATTATATATATATATATATATATATATATATATATATATATATATATATTATATACCAAAAACTTTGGAAGCGTGTGGTATAATGGTTATTGTTGTAGGAAATGGACACGGTGAGACGAGTTTAAATCCTGGAAGAGGCTGTTTAC
>CM042166.1:4401773-4421773 GCA_023376005.1 Doryteuthis pealeii
CACCTACACATACAGATCGGAACAAATATATATATATATTATATATATAATATATATTATATATATAATATAAGAGAGAGAGAGAGAGAGAGATAGATAGATAGATAGATAGATAGATAGATAGATAGATAGATAGATAAATAAATAAAAGGATATGAAAACACACAATGCTGTTAAAATGAAAATATTTTATATCATATTCATTTTAACAGCATTGTGTATTTTCATATCCTTTTATCTATACTTATACCGCCGGATTCATTTCCTTACTCTTAACTTTATACTTAGCTTACTCTAAAACACACACTAACACACGCATATATACACAAATATATATATGAATCTGTGTGTGTATATCTATGAGTCTGTATCTATACACATATATGTATATAAGTGTGGATGTGGATGTGCGCGTACGTATATATGTATGTGTATGTGTATGTGTATCTGTGTGTATGAATGTATATATATCTGTCTGTATGTATATATATATGTGTATGTGTGCGTGCATGTGTGTATATCTATATGTATATGTGTTTCTGTTTTTTGTATGCGTGTATGTATGTATATATATGTGTGTATGTCCATGAATGTGTATATATATGTGTCTATGTATGTGTATTTATGTACATATGTGTGTCTGTATGCAATATATATATATATATATATATATATATTATATATATATATATATGTATATATAATGTGTGTGTGTATGTGTGTGTGTGTGTGTGAATGTCTCTCTCTCTCTAGTTTGTATGTGTATACGTGTAAGTATGTATGCATATATATATATATATATATATTATGTATATATATATATAATAGTGTGTATGTGTATACGTGTGAGTATGTATGCATGTATATATATGCATATATATATATAGTCATGTATGTGTGTATGTGTGTGTGCATCTGCTGATAATAAATTGTTTTCCTAATAAATCATTTTTCTAGTCATTTCGCTTGAATAAATTCTGATTATTAATCTCATGATTGAACATTATACGGTGATAATTTTTATATGAAAAAAATCTGCTAATATACATCTCCGGGCGTACTGAAAAAAGCCCATAAATATTTTTCGAACATTAGACTTCACAGTTACAGGAGGCGCAGGAGGTGCAAAAGAACTATATTATAGTCTTCCGAGACTGCAATGCCAATGATAATGGAATGGTATATATATATATATATATATATATTTTATAAAAAAGGAAGGTCCGCAAAATGTATTTTGTTCTCAGAAAAAATTTTTTTTTATTATTCTTTTTGTTTTACATGTGCAACACGTGTTTCAGATCTTCTGGTATCTTCTTCAGGCTTTGGTTGATAATATATATATATATATATATATATATATATATAGAGAGAGAGAGAGAGAGAGAGACAGACAGACAGACAGAGACATGGAGACAGGGAGGGAGGGAGAGAGAGAGAGAGAGAGAGAGAGAGAGAGAGATCAATAACGGGTCACGTCGTGAGAAAAAAGAAAACTGTGGAACATGAAGGTGAAGGTCGTACCAATTGTAATTGGTGTCCTTGTAACGGTCCCTAAGGGTCCAGAAAAGAATCTTGGTGAACAGGAAATTAAAGGAAGAATCGAGATCATCCAAACTATAGCATTTTTAAGATCAGTGAGAATATCGAGAAAATTCCTCGAGACCTGAGAAGACTTGTTGTCACTCAGCCTCCAGTGAACCACCAGCTAAGACTGGTGTGAAAAACTCTTATGGAATGAAATAATAATAACAAAAACAACAACAACCACAATAATAATAATAATAATAATAATAATGTCAAACTTTGGCACTTTGTTCGGGTAGACGGGCGGTCGTCTGGTCATATCAAGTTCTAGCACCTACTAGAGTGGTAGTACCTGTTAGGGTCCCAAATATGGGTTAAATAGAAAAACATGAATTAAAATAAATATGTTTAAAATTATTTTGAATACCATCAAGAATGAATAAAACAAAATGTCTTCGACATAAAATAACCCAACAAGGGTTGACATGCCGTTAAATTCAACCAACCAACAATGATATCAACAAAAACATGAATAATCTTTTTTTAGTGTAGCTAAATGTACAAGAAGTAATGGCTCCATCCGATTAAACGGGCTGGACACCTATATGATTGTTCCAAATCCGATTGCTCTCATGGCAAACCCCAACCCTTTTAAATACATATGTGCTAGAAGGCGGTGGCCGAGAGTCTTAATATTCTAGGTATGAAGTTAAACTCTATCTGATGGTGAAGTTCCAAATTTGGGGTATTTTTGGAGTGGTGAGTTCATCATCATCATCATCACCATTACTCCCAAGTCAATTCTGACTCGGAGTGCTAGGGTCCCATCTATGGGTTAAATAGAAAAACATGAGTTTAAAAAATTGGATACCCATCAAGAAAAAACATGAATTTAAAAAATGTGTTTGAGAAAATTAAAAACCATCAAGAATAAAAAAAAACAAAAAACGCCTAAGACATGAAATAACCCAACAAGGGTTGACATGCCGTAAAATCCAACCATAATTCTAACCGTAAAATCTTCAACTTAACGTGATAAATACACAAAGATTAAAACCATCTAATCTCCGAATTTCCTTGTCCGTTGTGTTTCCAATGAAGCGTAAACAAAGTCGTATATTAAACATACTAATACCACCATTTACTGTAGATTATCTTGTTATTCATACTGTCAAAGTGCAATTTTAATTAGCCGAGTCTATTAGCCAATGATATTTCCACCAGTCAAATACTCATCAAATATACAACATTAGTTGTAAGAAAAATTACTTCAGATACCCATAGATCTTGTCATAAGCTATTTACCTACAAATTACACACACACACACACACACACACACACACACACACACACACACACCACACACACAATGTTTTAAAAAATAGAAAAATTTTTACGTGCCCGTATATATACATACAAAACCTGACAATCGAAACATAAAATATAGAAAATTAAAACATACGAGTAAAAATCAAATTTCAAAACTACGAAGTCACAAGCGTAGCCAACACGCACAGGTTTATAGAAAATGCGAGTGTGCTCATGCGCGTGAACTAGTGTATTTAATAAACGCAAAATGAAAAAAATTGAGGACTGAAGAGATAATATGTCGAAATAAATTTATATATTTTTTTATATATCACCCACTCTATCTCTTTTTCAATAGCGCTAGATCAAAGAGATTGTTTTTGCATCTAAGGTGCATCTAAGGTCGCCACACCTACCATCAGCTCCTTACTTTAACGCACAGATCCTTGTGCAACTCATACGCTGAGTTGGCGAGGACCGGTATCGAACTAGGAACCTTGTGGTTTCTATCCCAACGCTCTACCGACTGAGCTAAACCGGCCCCTAATATATATATAAAGTTGGCATTAAATAACCCAGAATGATTGATATACCATTAAACAGAATAACCAAACCATCTCGTCAAAAAAGAAACCCTCAACTGGAACTTTCAATATATTTAGCCTCTGATAGACATTTAAGTAAGTAAAGAATTGTTGCTGGCACACTGCAAACATCATAATACCCAGTTTTAAAAATATCAAACCTATATATATATATATATATATATATATATATATATATATATATATATATATATATATACATAATATCAATTTGTTTGTGTTCTTAATAATGATAGTAAGATCTATAAACAAAATATAATAGTAAGACGTAGAGTGAAGAATAAAAACGTTCAGACAATATTTAGATTAATTGGATCCTGAAATATGTCTGTTACTTAAATAAGAAAAGCTAAGTTAAGTAAAAAAGAAATAGAAAAAAAAATAATAGAAAAAAAACATTAAAGAAAACCTTATCGACGGTTTTGATTAAATTTTTGAATGGTCTATTTGGAGGAAAACGTTTTCATTTTTCGACTGGAAGATGTTTATTATGATTCAGAGGTTTTATTCTGTGTCTATAGTTGGTTATTCTGAAATTGTAAGGCTATTATATATATTATATATATATATATATATATATATAATATATATTATTGTAAGGTTATTTATATATTTGTGTATGTGTGCGTATTATTATTATTATTATTATTATTATTATTATTATTATTATTATTTACTACTTTTGAGTGTTCCCATCAGCATTAGCTGATGGTCTTTCAGTGGAGTCTGAGTGATAGCAAGTCTCCTCAGGTCTCCAGGACTCTTCTGAGTATTCTGGCAGATTGCAGCAGGACAGGGTTCTGAATGGTTTCAATCCTTCCTCTGATATCCAAACTTTCCAAACCCTTTTCTAATCCTTTTGGGACCGTTCCAAGTGCACCAACTACAATTAGTATCACTTTCACTTTCATATTCCATAAGTTTTTCAGTTCTCTGGCAAGGTCCAGATATTTGTCCATTTTTTCTTTTTCCTTTAGCTTCACCCTGTGAACTGCTGGAACTGCAAAATCCACCAGTTGACAAGTTCTTTCTTTTTTGTTTATTATTATTATTATTATTATTATTATTATTATTATTATTATTGAGATTATGGAAATTATGTGTCTGTAAGTAACCGAGAGAGGGACCAATTGTCAGCGTGATCTGATGATGATACACACACACACACACACACACACACACACATATATATATATATATATATATATATATATATATATATATATATATGAAATATGCAGAATTTTATGTAAGGGTAATTCATCTGTAAATCTGTCTAGTGGTTCCTAGAAGTGGTTATGTGAATTCTGTCGTCATCACCAGTTATCAAGATCTGGATATGTTAAACATTTCATAACTTATAAAATCAAGAAACTCATGATCTTTCGTTGCCACCTCGTCCTCATGGTAATAACGGTGTTGTTATCGCTAAAGTGCGCACATCAAGTTCTGGATTAAAAAGACACATGAATATTCTTTAAAAAAAAAGTGACAATCCATAGATGGATCCCAATAATCCTTTTCTAAATCCGTGTCGTGTTTGTTGTATATTTGCCTTAAGACATGTGAAGTCAGCAGTTGAGATTAACAGTCACTTGAGAGATCCTGAACAGGATTTACTTATTGATCACGTAGTTTGAATTATAACTTTTTTTCGTACTATTATATATCAAGATGTTACAATCATCATCATCATCATCATCATCATCATCATCATCATCATTAGCATGTCACGATGACTGCACTGATTTCTCTTACTCTATCTTGCCACTTGTTCCTATTGGTCATCACTTCTGGTAAGTCCTCCTCACGGCATCCACTATCACTATCAAAGATGATTACTGTAAGTGTTTGTTGGTCAGCCCACTCTCGTATATCCAGGCCTCGACGAAATACCTCCTGAAGCATGGAAGATAAGGAAATTTGACGACACATATTCGAGCATATATATATATATATATATATATATATATATATATATATATACTTGAAGTCAACGGTGCTTATGAACTGACAGTTTTTCGACTAAGATAATCGTATAGGCGAGAAATTGTCAATTCCCAAGCGCCGTTGACTTTGTCTTCGTTACCCTAAGATTAGGCTCCCAAAAGCGGTTCAAAGACCATATGAAGACGACGCTGAAGAATTGCACCATCACACCTTAAAGCCTGGAAGATCTGGCCTCTAACAGACAGGGGTTGGCGAGACACGTGCCGCACAGGAGCTGAGTGTCTCAATATCGAGATTAACAGGACTGCAGAGCGGCCACCTCTTTATCATCATGCACCACAAAATGCATATGGAAATTACCCTTGCAATGTGTGTGACAACATCTGTAAGTCCAGACTGGGACTAGTTAGCCACCAGAGGGTCCACAGCTGATGAACGACAGGAAGTGACGTCATCGTCGTCTGTGACGTCACTTCTTAAAGAAAAAAAGGCATTAAGTGAAAAACAACTAAACTCATCCATTCTATTTCATTTAAGACAAGAACCATTATGAAAAGTGCATCTCCTTTCTACACCTAAATGTATACATAGGTAAAAGTATGCATGCACATTAATACGGATACACTTATGCTTACATATGCATTTTTGTACTTAAAAAAGGTGTATTTAGAGTCCAATTTAGCTCAGTCAGTAGAGCATCCAATATTCAATAATGCTGGATTGATAGAAATATTTAAAAAGGTTACAAAATGGAATATTTTCTCACCGAAACTCATGATATTTTTTTTACGTATCTTTTTTTAAATTAAATTAAATTAAATTGTTAAATTAAATTATTATTAAATTAGTGAAATAAATTACTAATTAGGACTGAGCCTAATCTAGTAGTGACCACCCCAAGCGGAGTTTAACAGGTTTGAATTCAGAGTTTTCCTTCTCATAGACTGTTTGTCTAACCACTCTGTTCTACTATTTACCTATAGCTGGAAGGAGATGAGTTGGGTTCATACCTTTCCCAAGTATTAGCGCTATGTGAACTGGGGCTTTGTCCAGCATTTGAACTCGGATCGACGAGTCCATTTCTTATGACTCTAACCATTATACCACGCACCTCCAACTATTGTAGCACTTTATATCACCGTCGTGTAAGTCGTGTCATTTACTTTTTTTGTCTTCCGAACGTGTTGTCGTTGTCCATTGTTTCTTTTCGACGACGATCGAACATTTTCATTAAACGAAACACGAAGTGACACATTTCTATTCAATCTGACCGTTAGCGTTTTTTTTTAAAAATTTGTATTTTTTTCTTTCTTTTTTTGTTTTCTTTCTTTGTTTTTCTTTTTCTTTTATTTCCATGTTCAAATGACATTTGTCGTTTTTTTTTTAAAATTTATTTATTTTTATTCTTTTCAATCTTATATATATATATATATATATATATATATATATATATATATATATTTTTTTTTTTTTCATTTTCGACTGTAATAAGATCTCGCTCCCGAATCCCATTTTATTTTCAACTCTCAATCCAAATCTCGTTTGCCAATCTCATTCTAAGTTTTCTTTGCATTTCAAATCTTCCAATCTCAAATCTTTTTGCTTCTTTATCTTCGTGTCAAATCTGGTCACAAAATTTCGCCAATTTTGCTTTTTCTTTCGCAAAGAAAACCCAACAATCAAACAAATGAAATTCCTTTTCTTTTATTTGTTCAGCAAACAAAAAGTTTCGTTAAATATTCTATCTGATGCAATCAGTTCCTATTTTCATGCCGTGTAACGCGCAACTGCTGTTCAAACGATAAAATGTACATTTTATTTTAACTTCTTATCTTGTGTTCTTTAATTAATTGTATTCAGTAAGAGATCTATATTAAAGGACCTTGAATCTTGAACTGTTTGCATTGGCCCAACCCCTCTACTACTAGTAGGATGCGACACAAGATATATATATATATATATATATATATATATGAGTCAGATAAACCTACTAAACGTTTCGCTTAGTGCTCTTCAGGGCTAAGGTCTAACCTTAGCCCTGAAAAGTAGGTTTAGATTTATCTTTATTATTTATCCTTATTATTTGCTCTACTTAGGTATTGAGCACTTTTACTTATTAGCTTTAGTTTCCTGGCGGTTTTGTATGAATATATATATTATATATATATATATATATATATATATATATATATTATATATATATATATATATATATATCAGAAACAAAATGCTGAATATTGTGTTCTTAATCTTTTTTGTTTACCAATAGTAGAGGTCCATCCCACTTTTTCAATGACCCTCGTAATATTGGTAACTAAAAAAGAACACAATGTTCATAATTTTGTTTCCAATCTTCATTTTTATGCTTCTAAAACAACTAAACCTTTTTCCTAATATATATATATATATATATATTATATATATATATATATATATTACACTCATTAGATATATCGACAACGAAGTATACGTGAACCCTATAACAACATCATGATGCCGATGTTTGTTCACTGACCTCTTTAAAAATAGTAAGTGTTTTCCCAAACCTTTGTTGTTTAAACCTTTCTTTATGTTCCGGAAACCCATTGTGACTGTTATGATTTGGAACGGGAACTTGGTTCTCTCTTTGAATGTTGTATAATCAAATGTTATATTGTATTAATTGACCTGTCTTTTTCCCTATCGTATATTCTGTGTTAGGTTACCCTCTTTTGGATAACTTAATTCATTATAAGAACTAGCAAATATATGCACCCTCCGGGTGCAAGTATTTAAGTTTTAATCTAATAATATATTATATTAAATTAGAAAGGCTAATGAACCTAAATAAGAATGCAGATAAAAAGATTTGAAACAGAGGGTGGTATAATCGAAAAATAGAACAACTGAAGCTTACTCTTCCATTACTCTCGTCGTTCATTGTTATTTTTTCCAATTTAAGTATTTAGTTGAAATAGGAAGTAAATAATAAAATGACAGTTATTTTTTCTTGTTAATGGATTTCTTTTAAGATTCATTGAAGAGATTTTTGCTTATATTCATTAAAATAAAACCAAACAGTTAGAAATCAATAACACTGAGCACATATTCATCAAATTCGATTTTTTAATATCAATATGCAAATTAGCCTTCCCGTTCACACTGTAAACCGCTATTTTGTTGTATATATAAATATAATTGCATGTTGTCAGTATGTAGACATAGTTAACAGTATTAATAATGTAAAACAATTTTATTAGTAATTGAGGTTAAAATTAAAATAAAATCATTGAGAATGTGATGTCAATAACTAAGGGAATTGTGGCTTGAGTAGTAATATAGTTTCGGTTACAGACAGAAAAACACACAATTTCCATTATAATAAGATATGAATGTTAGCTACGAGTTAGCACCCCGATAATTCTTATAATCCGTAAAGTAAATATGATATGCATTAAAACCAACCAACCAGTCAACCAACCACAATAATTCAGCCAAAGCAATATTTTTAAGAGAGCATCTGAAAAGTTCCAACTAATTTCAAATCCAATTTTCTCAGATTGATAATTTTCAAATTTGAATTAAAAATTATTCAAATTCCCGATAACGGTAATAACCATGAAATGCTAATTAAAATCCTTCACTCATTTCTAAATATAAACATCAATGTTATCATGGTTCGTTGTTACAGAGTGGAGCTGGAAGTAATTACAATAAAAGGGGATGACGCAATACTACGCAATACTACAGAAATGGTGCCTCACCCATATATATATATATATATATATATATATATATATATATATATATCCCAAAAACTTTGGAAGCGTGTGGTATAAGGGTTATTGTCGTAGGAAATGGACACGGCGAGACGAGTTTAAATCCTGGAAGAGGCTGTTTACATCTCCCATAACGCTAATACACTTGGGAAAGGTATGCATTCAACTATTTTCCCTCTAGCTATGGGTGAACAGGAGGGCAGCCTGGACACGGCGAGACGAGTTAAAAATCCTGGAAGAGGCTGTTTACATCTCCCATAACGCTAATACACTTGGGAAAGGTATGCATTCAACTATTTTCCCCTCTAGCTATGGGTGAACAGGAGGGCAGCCTGGACACGGCGAGACGAGTTAAAAATCCTGGAAGAGGCTGTTTACATCTCCCATAACGCTAATACACTTGGGAAAGGTATGCATTCAACTATTTTCCCTCTAGCTATGGGTGAACAGGAGGGCAGCCTGGACTCTTTAACCTTGGTATTCTTTCATTCTAGGAAAACTGAATTCAAACCTTTTAAACTCTGTTTAAATAATTGACCTTGTGTTCCATCCTGTTCGTGCAGAGGAGTTGGTAAATATTTTTATGTACTTACTCAAGCACTCCGCCAAGGGCGGGATGTGGCACAAGATGTATTTTTAAACAGAGTACTGTTGGTTTGAATTTTCTACATCCTAGACTGGCTGCTTATCCAAAGCTAAATAACTGTTTTATTTTATCTATAACTGGGAAGGTACAGATGTGTTCATGCCTTCTCCTCAGGGCATTAACATGAAGTGATGTACAGCACGATACGACACGACCACCTCCTACTACACACAGTAGAGGTGTGTTGTGTAATGGTTATTGTGGGAAATGTATACGGCGAAACGAGTTCAAATCCTAAAAGAGTGTTGCATAACCTATGCAACCGCATAGATTATTGTCAACCCCCTGTATTTCTAAAGGGATGGCCCCTTTTCATATCACGGGCGGGACTTTCCGTGGAATATTACAGAAAGCCCGCGAAGTACGTGAAGTCACGTGGGACCAAGTTGACCCGTTAGTTCCAGCTTGGACGTCAGGCAGAAAAGATGTCTGCCTTAGCTGGTCTCAAATGTACACGCGCGTTGTGTTAGTTAGAAGAATTTTAGTTAAGTAAACAAAAGTTTAAATAAATAAGATGGTGTTCTTGATTGATGAATGTCTTGGCAACAAGACTTACCAAGAAGAAGGAATGCATCAAAGACGAACAGCCAACAAGAATCTAGAAATAAAATTCAACATGGAAAGAAAGAATAGAAACGACTAGAGATCACCAAATGGCCAAAGAAGTAAGTAATGCAAAATGCATATGCATCTCTCTATCTACCTGTGACTATCTCTCTCCAGTTAAAGAACACTTGTGTATATACCCAACATGGGGATATGTGTATGAGTATGTAACAAGAGGCTGTATACATATAACATTGTGCTTATAAATCTTGGGGAATGTAAGCATTTCTCCCCCCAGATATGGGTAAATAGTAAGTTAGACTGGGGTTTTAAACTTGATTGGGCAATTAGTCTAGGAGAATGAAAACCCTGAATTAAAACCCATTAAACTCCACTTAATGAATTGTCCTTGTGTCACATACTGTTTGTGTGTAGTGCGTTGGTAAATATGTACACACACGAGAGCATAAACAGCTTCAACCAGGAATCGATCTAGGTTCGAAAAGTCTATTTTTAACGATGATAAACGTTACGCCTTGACACCTCCAGATGTAGTTCATTTTGTGCAATACCTAAGATACATTAAGTTCATCTTCTGTGTTAACACCTTTTCAATATTCAAAACTTATTCTGCACTTATGCTTTTTTTGAAGTGGATGTGCGTCAAATTCAAAATTTATATATCTATATTTATTTATATTGTAATATATAATATATTCTGGTTTTGTATTTTTCTTTTTGAGGGGTGTTAAAATCAAAATGTATTTATTCATTTTTATTTTTATTATATTCTAATATTTATTCAAAGTGAAACCTCCTCAAATATTGGGACGGCATTAGATCAAACGTTTAAATGTAAACCCCTGTAATCATGCGACCTTAATGGGAAGAGGATCTTTCTTTGTTCTTTTATAGATAGAAAGTTAAGTAGAAACGTATTAAATTTACTTTATTTTTTGTTGTTGTTTTTTGTTTACTTATGGAAAATTTGTAAATCTGTATTTTAGGCGTTGAAATATTCATTACATACAGATCAATAAAATAAATAAATAAAAATGATGTCTTTAATCCTCTTTGGTTTCAATGAACAAAGAATTTATTGCTCCTTTAAAATAGAAGCATTTGACACTTTGAAAGCAAAGAGAAAGAGAGTAAGAAGAGAGAGAGAGAGAGAGAGAGAGAGAGAGAGAGAGAGAAAGAGAGAGAGAGAGAGAAAAGAGAGGGAGAGAGAGAGAAAGAGAGAGAGAGAGAGAGAGAGATACAGACAGACTGACAGACAGACAGAGAGAAGTCAAGATAAACAAGAGAGAAAGAGAGGGAAGGGTTAAGAGAGAGAAAAATCAAGTTATATAGACAAAGGGAAATAGAAATAGAGAGAAAAAAATTTATTGCTCCTTTGAAAAAAAAAAAACAACATCCTAAAATTCGGTTAATACTTAGAAAAATCTATCATAATTCACGTGTATCAATGACAAAGGCTTAATTTAATTCTATTCACTTACCTTTTCTTTAATTTTGCCAATTTTTTTTGTTTACTTTTTGTATCTGACAAAATGTTCAATTTCGATCGATACAGGTAATATTAAAACAACAACAATTGACACACACACACACAAAAGAAAAACGTAGCACAAATGATAACCTATTTGATATTTTTCTGGTTTTTTTCTGTTAAGGAATTTTAGAAAGGCATAAACCTCAAAATTCAATGATTCACGACCCCACCCCTCAAAAAAGTAATATTAAACTTGATAAATAATGCTCTTTGTTTTTAATGGCATCAAGTGTTATCTATCTATCTATCTATCTATCTATCTATCTGTTTGTTAATATCTATCCATCCATCCATCTATCTATCTATCCATCTTTCTATCTATTTATCTATCTATCTATCTATCTATTTATCGATCTATCCCTCTATTTATCTATCTATCTATCTATCTATCTATCTATATATATATATATATATATATCCATCTATCTATCTATCCCTCTATTTATCTATATATCCATCCATCTATCTATCTATCCATCTGTCTATCTATTCCTCTATTTATCTATCCATCTATCCCTCTATTTATCTATCTATCTATCCATCCATCTATCTATCCATCCATCTATGAATCTCAGTCTGTTCATATCTATCTCTCTATCTATCAATCCATCTATCTATCACAGTTTATAATATCTATCTCATTCTAGTTAATATCTATCTATCTATCTATTTATCTCTCCGTATCTGTTCATATCCATCTATATATAGATCTATTTATCTATCTATCTATCTATCTATATTATTGTGTTCAGAAGTATATCAGTCTGGTCACTCTAATGTGTGTAATGGAGAACCCCAACTGTCAGGTGAAGACAACTATCTTTATAGACGGCAGTAGATCTGTCAGTGCATTAGAAATATACTGACTTGTAAATTATCTAAAGGACTAAAAACAAAGGGGTGGGTGGGGGTTGACTCAAATTGATTGATTATTGATGTTAAAAAAATGTTCTAAATCGAAAAGGTTCCATTAACGTCGATGTAATCACAGTGTAATGTCCAAGTGTAATTTGATTCGAAAAGACTTTCTAAAACTTTGCATCGTTCAGATGAACTTTTAGGATTTCAAATCGACAAAAAGCAAATGATCAACAGAAACGAAAGCGGCAAATTAATCACCGATTCTCAAACGGAATTTTCAATTCAATTTTACTTACGTTGATTTCAGAACATTTCAGAAAATCCATTTACTCTCATTCTCTCACGTCATTTTTGTTCAATTCTATTTATCTTTTTATCTATCTTTAACGTTGATTAGGCAACTAGTCCAGGAGAATGAAAGCCCTAAATTAAAACCAGTTAAAATTCGTTTAATGAATTGGCCTTGTGTCACATCCTGTTCGTGTGGATGGTTTATTTGGTTTGTTTTGTTTTACGGCATATCAACCTCAGTGGGTCATTTAATGCCGATAAAGTTGTGAAATAAATCAATTCTTAATGGATAATACATTTTTTTTTTATAAATATATTTTTCTATTTAACCCATAGATGGGACCCTAACAGGTACTACCACTCCGGGTCAGAGTGGACCAGGGAGCAATGTTGATGAAGGGGTGCTCCACATTCTCTTAAACATCCAAATCTGGAACATCACCATCAGATAGAGTTTAACGTCATTCCCAGGACATGTAGACCCGCAGCCGCCGCCTTCTAGCACCCATATGATAAAAAGGAGTTGGGGCTTACCATAAGGGCAATAGGGTTGGGAAAATCATATAGGTGCTAGGGCTTGACGTGACCAGCCGATTGATCGGAGGGGGCCTCTCCGACCGCCCGTCTAGCCCAAGATAGGGCCAAAGTGGAGTATTGCATGTCATGCACTGCTCATCCACCTGGGCTCTATCCTTAAGCATCACGGGTCGCCACCCACGGCCAACAGGTGGGCCGATTGGGGGAGTCTTACCCCTCTGCAGAGGTGCAGTCGGTGCATTCTAACGTCCCAGCTGTTCGTGTGGAGGGTTGGTAAATATGTACACACACGTGCGCACTAACAGCTTCATCAACGATTTGAAACTTTTCTATTTCTATGTTTCTAGGCACACCTATAGATTTACCCAAGGAGTATTTTAAATCCCTAAGAGAGCTCAATATAAGATAATTAATAAATCAATTATATACAGAGCAATATTTACACTTTCGTTAGGAAAGAAAAACTGAAGAAACCATTATTTGGTTATTATAGATAACTCAATAAATGAGACCATTCGGGTTTATTTTCAATTTTCTGGCGCTCCACCACAGCAAGATAATTGTCATAGTCAAGCGCTACCGAAAAGGAGATAGACTCCCCCTCCGCCAAGATCTTATACATACATATATATGTGAAGACTTTACATCTTGTCTTTTGAACACTCACACACACACACACGTACACACACACAACACACACACACACACACACACACACACACACACACACACACACATATATATATATATATATATATATATATATATATATATATATATATATATATATATGAGTCTGTGTGTGTGTGTATAGTCTCCAACACAAGATATCATCTTACATCCAGGACCAAGTCATAAAGACCAAAACGTTGTAGAGTCGAAATTACTGTCAAGAATAAATATTCATCATTTGGAACGTTTAGTGTTTGTCTTCATTTATACACACACACACACACACACACACACACACACACACATCTACACCTATATATATATAAAAAATGCCGATACTTTTTTGACACACCTTATATATATATATATATATATATATATATATATATATATAATATATATATATATATATATATATATATTATATTGAAGAGAAACATGTATAACTTAGTTAACTATTAATTATATCTTAGTAAATACAGCTTCAATCTCGATACGTTTTTGACACACCTTTTATATGTATATCTATATATACATATACATAATCATATATATATATATATATAATCCAAAAGTCCAGAGAAGAAATCTTCCTTACGACAGAATAGTTTTATTTAAAAATCTGTCGCAGTTTGAGAGATCAATGTGTGCTCTTTTTGTTAGAGTCACAGAGCAAATATATAAGTAAAGAAATGACAAAAGACTTAGAGATTTAGCTTTATAGTCTATTTCAGGGATCTTAGACAAAGTGTCTAACTCTCCCAACTAGCATCTGATGAGTTGTCTAAGTTCCCTGAAATAGACTATAACGCTCAATCTCTAAGTCTTTTGTTATTTCTTTACTTATATATATATATATATATATATATATATATATATATATACATTTCCTGTTTGTCTACTTTTCTCCACACACACACACACACACACACACACACACACACACACACACACACACACACACACACACACACACACATATATATATATATATATATTGAAGAGAAACATGTATAACATTGTTAAATATTAACTATTTATGTGGTTGTTGTTTGTTTTAACGCATCAAAGCATCTGAAATCCTTTAAAAAATATCTAATTAACATAAACCGATTTTAACCCTTTGTAGTTTCTTTTTTTCTCCTGATTGTTGACAACAACATTAAACCTCCTGTCATCGGATTATTCTTTAATAACATAAATATTATGAGGTCATAATAACCTTAGGTTTTCAACTTTTCAGACAGATTCTATTTTTTTTATTCGAGAGCAGACAAGGTTAACAATATAAGCTTGTTAACTTGAAAGCAAGTCACAATAAAACCGAAAATATATCAAACACTTTAATAATCTAATCTCTTTATAAAAAGAGAGATTATCTATGAGGCATTCTTTCGCTTAGATATTTCTATTATCCATTTTAAAAACGTCTTGTTATATATTTCATATATTTTTTCAGACACATGAATATTTCTATTATCCTTTTAAAAAATGTTTTTTTGATATTTCATATTAGTTACGATTTCTAAGACCCATGACCCATGAATATTTCTATTATCCTTTTTAAAAGTCTTCTTTTATATTTCATATGTTTTTTAAGACAAGTAATCATTCGTATTATTTTTTCTTAACCTAATAAAAATTTAAGTATTTTTGCTAAGGTGGGACGCCACGCCTACCGTCAGCTACACCACTTTACCGCACAGATCAGATTGACTAATCTGAGCTACTGATGTGCTGAGTTGGCGGGGACTGGTATCGAACCAGGAACCTTTCGATTCCTTGGTGAGTGTTCTACCGACTGAACTAAATCTACATAATAATCATCAATACATGTTTATTTTTGTATGGATTATATTTCTTATTTGCCCATTTGGCGTTAGGTGACATGAGAGACAATTACCTCTCGTTTCTACCAGTAGGCGCAAGGTGGTGTGGCGAACAGCACTATAAAAGTAGAAGCGCCAAAGTCAAAGGTCCCTTTTTGCTTTTTAGACGATTGAAAAGAACATGAACCAGTTGCGTCTCCTGTCCACAATTATCTTATATGTATGTTTATTCGAGTATAGATTACATTACTTACTCGCTCATTTGACGATAGGTAGCACGAGAGTTAATTACTTCCCGTTTCTACCAATAGGAGTTAGGTGGTGTAGCATGCAGCAATATAAAAGTGCAATCGCCAAATTCAAAGGTTCCCGTTTGCCTTTTAGAACCGAGAGAAGTACATGCACAAGTTGCGTCTCGTGTCCAATGGACAGGGGAACTCGGAACCTCCATCCTCGTGTCTCATGGCAAACCAAAACGTGTTTAACAGTAAGTGTTTATAAGATTTAATAATTTTTAAGACCCCCATGACCCATGAATATTTCTATTATCCTTTAAAAATGTCTTTTTGATATTTCATATCAGTTAAGATTTCTAAGATCCATGACCCATGAATATTTCTATTATCCTTTTTAAAAGTCTTCTTTTATATTTCATGTTAGTAATGGTTTTTTAAAACCACTCACCCATGAATATCTATATTATCCATTATTTTTTTTATATTTCATATTAGTTATGATTTTTAAGACCTATGACCCATGAATATTTTTATCATCCTTTTAAGTCCTATTTTATATTTCATATTATGATGTCTCTCAACCGTCCTGTACAGTGCGAAATCCTGGAAAGTATACAAAGCGGATGCTCACAGACTACACGACTATATGATGCGTCACTTGTACAATTATATTAAATGTCAAATTGTGGCAGCATGTTTCAAACAGGACCATCCTGGCGAGAACTGGACTCCCTGGCTTGTCCAAAACAGCCTGAGTTGGACTGGCCATTTGAATAGACTTGGGGACGACAGACTGCCAAAGCAGATTCTGTACTCTAAAGTGAGAGAGAGGTCACGTGGAATCGGTACACCAAAGCTCAGGTACAAGAGAAACCTGGATAATTTGAACATCCCCCTAGGCAGTTGGGCAAGACGCAACCAGTTATCGAAGCCAATGGAGAAAACAGATTTGCATGTTGTCATTATTGGACAGCAAGTAATAAGTATCTATGATTTCTAAGACCCATGACAGATGACCCATGAATATTTCTATAATCCTTTTAAAATTCTTATTTTACATTACATATTATTCCACAATTTCCATAAGCATTATCATATAAATATAAGACTTCATCACATAGAAATATAATTTAAAGTCTTGACATAGATTAGCGTTCTCGCTTCTGTGCGCTCTCACTCTCTCTTTCCCTTTCTTTCTTTCTTTCTTTCTTTCTTTCTTTCTTTCTTATTGTATTTTTCTGTGTAGCATGTACTTTTTATTCCCTTTTTTATAATAAAAAGGAATGGTTCATTATTTAGTTGTAGGGACGACACTCATAAAAAATAATAATTCGGTGGATAAGCAATACCAAAATAATCAGGATTTACACTTTTGCATTTCATAGTGGACTATTAGGATCATCTCATTTTTAACCAGAGTATGTTGCAAGGTGATAACGGTTGTACAATTAAGGAACACTAGTATTAATATATAGATTTTGATGACTTTACAAAACTCTATTTTCACAGCCTCAAAGAATTGCTTTAACTTCATCAGCCAACTTTTCAGAACAAATTAACGACGTCTTTTAATTAATAACACATTAGCCAGAGAAGATCAAATAAAGTTAAATGGAACAGAAACCTTTTTAAAACAAATGGCAAATGAATTCAAACACAGAAAATGATATCAGAGTTTACTTGGTATTCATTCATAATGGATTCTATAGTTACGAGGTATATCCAAAATGTAAGGTACAAACATTATTCATTCCAAAAGCTTAGTGAATAATACAAATATGTTAGTATTATGTTTTCACATACAACTAAAATACGAAACACTGACTAAAAATGCAAGACCAGGTTGTTGAAAATTAACAGGGTATTTTTTAACACCGGGTAGAGAAATACTTCTACCCAAACAGTAACTCAAGAGCTTAACTTGTGTGCGACCAGCTAGCTGTGTGTACCAATTCATGTGTATAAGGGCTGAAGTCCCATTTTGATTCCTAGCTTCAACAATGCAACTTTAACGATAGGTAACTGTCTCCTACTAGCTCCAGAATTTTACAAACATTTTACTATTCATTATACAAATACATTATTGTGCATATATAGTGGCAGCACTACTTACTTAAATGATAGATTAGCTGTATCTATTATTTGAGAGGTAGTGTAGAATTTTCAAAAGTGATTTAGAAACCATACTCAGAAACGTAAAATCAACTGGGCAGGAGTGACCGGTGATGACCATGAGATCAACTTGAGAATTTGGCTGTGGTTTGATAATCATTATTACAAATACAATATTGTGCATATATTACCAGTACTACTGTAATTAGCTGTATTTATTATTTAAGACACTGGAGATCCATGGAAGAATTGAACCCAGCCAAAACCACAGGACAAATAAAATTGGCTAGGATATTGAGAAGACTTGTGGTGAACTAAGGAGATCTTATTGTCAATTAGACTCCATTGAAAATTGTGACGCACAACCACAGGACCAAGTTTGTTATTCTTGAATGAAGCTTTCAACACGTGCAATATTATAATAAAATTCATTTAAAATCTTTCTCATTATTGACTAATTCTTATTGTCTAATTTTCCAGTTAAAATTTTTATCAAATTTGAAAATATTAAAAAAGCAATAACAACAACAATGATAAACTTCTCATTATTGAATGGAGTGTGCAAGATGTTTGAATTTCCTATACATGGGAACGACCATTCCTTAGCGTTCGTAAGACTATCAGTCTTGAAACGTAAACAGTTTGGAAATGAATTTCTCTGATGGTATGGCATTGGTCTGAAATAGGTTGGAATTAAGAGATTCATAAAATCTATTTACCCATACTTATTTCTTTAGTCTCTTTCTCTCTCTAGCCTTTCCCCCTTCTCTCTCTCTCTCTCTCTCTTCCTCTCTTTCTTTGTTTGACTGTTTCTATCTGTCTGTTAATCTGTCTGTCTCTCCCTCTCTCTCTTACACACAGACACACACAGACAGACACACACACACACACGGGTAAGCGTTGATCAATGATCCGTCATGATATTGTCGAGAATTGAAACATCATAGGTTCATTGTTGAGTGGATTAAGATGTTGTGAGCTGACACTTTATGAATAGGATTTTGGCGCCAAATATAGATTTATGGAAACCCGTCAACAAATCAGACATGAACATGCTCAAACCCAAACACAAACAGAAGCACGCTCGTGCACACACACACACACACACACACCACACACACACACACACACTCACTCACTCACGGGCGTGTGTACACACACACACACATGTACACACACACACATGTACACACACACACACATATATATAGGATGCTTCAGAAAAATAGATATCACCTCATAATTCCAATTCTCGTTCGAAATTTTACAGAATAAGAAACAACGCATAAGTCCGTGTTTAATGTTTCTTTCTGGCATAGAGATGCCATTCACTCGGAAATAAAATGATATTAGATTACTAATTATATTAACCTTTTTATAAACTGTATATATATATATATATATATATATATATATATATATGTGTGTGTGTGTGTGTGTGTGTGTGTGTGTGTGTGTGTATTTGTAGTTGTTTGGGTATGTGTGTATTTGTGTGTGTGTAATAGAGATAACATGGGTATGTCATATTTATAAGTAAACAGTGCTCAAGATAGAGTATTTATATTT
>CM042166.1:4429273-4464273 GCA_023376005.1 Doryteuthis pealeii
TAAAGTTCACCTTCAAAATTTCAATGACTATCCTCAAATTTTGGCCTCAAATCAAAATTTCAACAAAATTCTCAAAGACTTTTCAAACAAATTGTCCAAAGACAGTTTCAAAAGTTATATTGAAAAAAAATATACATAGTCTGAAGATCAAACATAGGTGAGACAAAGTAACCAGAGACTCGATGTCCATGCTACCTAAACCCAAATATAATACTGCTATCTTGAGCACTGTTTACTTAGAAATATGACATACCATGTTATCTCTATTACACACACACAAAATACACACATACCCAAACAACTACAAATACACACACACACACACACACATACACACACACAACACACACATATATATATATATATATATTATATATTATATATACAGTTTATAAAAAGGTTAATATAATTAGTAATCTAATATCATTTTATTTCCGAGTGAATGGCATCTCTAATGCCAGAAAGAAACATTAACACGGACTTATGCGTTGTTTTCTTATTCTGTAAAATTTCGAACGAGAATTGGAATTATGAGGTTGATATCTATTTTTCTGAAGCATCCTATATATATGTGTGTGTGTGTGTACATGTGTTGTGTGTGTACATGTGTGTGTGTGTGTACACACCCCGTGAGTGAGTGAGTGTGTGTGTGTGTGTGTGTGTGTGTGTGTGTGTGTGGTGTGTGTGCACGGGCGTGCTTCTGTTTGTGTTTGGGTTGAAGCATGTTCATGTCTGATTTGTTGACGGTTCCATAAATCTATATTTGGCGCCAAAATCCTATTCATAAAGTGTCAAGCTCAGCAACATCTTAATCCACTCAACAATGAACCTATGATGTTTTCAATTCTCGACAATATCATGACGGATCATTGATCAACGCTTACCGTGTGTGTGTGTGTGTCCTGTGTGTGTGTCTGTGTGTAAGAGAGAAGAGGGAGAGACCAGACAGATTAACAGACAATAGAGAACAGTCAAACAAAGAAAGAGAGGAGAGAGAGAGAGAGAGAGAGAAAGGGGGAAAGGCTAGAGAGAGAAAGAGAACTAAAGAATAAAGTATGGGTAATAGATTTTTTATGAATCTCTTAATTCAACCTATTTTCAGACCAATGCCATACATCAGAGGAAATTCATTTCAAACTGTTTACGTTTCAAGACTGATAGTCTACGACGCTAAGGAAATGGTCCGTTCCCATGTATAGGAAATTCAAACATCTTGCACACTCATTCAATAATGAGAAGTTTATGCATTGTTGTTGTTATTTTTTAATATTTTCAATTTGATAAAAATTTTAACTGGAAAATTAGACAATAAGAATTAGTCAATAATGAGAAGATTTTAAATGATTTTATTATAATATTGCACGTGTTTTTTGAAAGCTTCATTCAGAAATAACAAACTTGGTCCTGTGGTTGTGCGTCACCAATTTCATATGAGTCTAATTTGACAATTAAGATCTCCTAGTCACCACAAGTCTCTCAATATCCTAGCCAATTTTTATAGTCCTGTGGTTTGGCTTGGGTTCATTCTTCATGGATCTCCAGTGTCTAAATATAAATACAGCTAATTACAGTAGTTACTGGTATATATGCAGCAATATTGTATTTGTAATAAATGATTATCAACCACAGCCATTCTCAAGTTGATCTCAAGGTCATCACCGGTCACTCCTGCCCAGTTGATTTTTAGTTTGCTGAGTTATGGTTTCTAAATCACTTTTTTGAAAATTCTACACTACCTCTCAAATAATAGATACAGCCTAATCTATCATTTAAGTAAGTAGTGCTGCACTATATATGCACAAAATGTATTTGTATATGAATAGTAAAATGTTTGTAAAATTCTGGAGCTAGTAGGAGACAGTTACCTTCGTTAAAGTTGCATTTGTTTGAAGCTAGAATCAAATGGGACTCAGCCCTTATACAACATGATTGGTACACACAGCTAGCTGGTCGGCACACAAGTTAAGCTCTTGAGTTCCTGTTGGGTAAGAAGTATTTCTCTACCCGGTGTTAAATACCCTGTTAATTTCAACAACTGGTCATTGCATTTTTAGTCAGTGTTTCGTTATTTTATTGTATGTGAAAAACAAATACTAACATATTTTTGTATTATTCACTAAGCTTTTGGAAATGAATATTTTGTACCTTACATTTTGGAGTATACCTTCGTAACTATAGAATCCATTAGAATTTGAATTTACCCAAAAGGTAAAAACTTTCCCCCCCCCCCTGATAAATCATTTCTGTGTTGAAATTCATTTGCCATTTGTTTTTAAAAAGGTTCTGTTCCATTTAACTTTATTGATCTTCTCTGGCTAATGGTATTAATTAAAAGACGTCGTTAATTTGTTCTGAAAGTTGCTGATGAAGTTAAAGCAATTTTTGAGGCTGTGAAAAATAGAGTTTTGTAAAGTCATCAAAAATCTATTATTAATACTAGTGTTCCTTTTAATTGTACAACCGTTATCACCTTGGCACATACTCTGGTTAAAAAATGAGATGATCCTAATGTCCACTATGAATGCAAAAGTGTAAATCCTGATTATTTTGGTATTGCTTATCCACCGAATTATTATTTTTATGAGTGCGTCCCTACAACCTAAATAATGAAACCATCCTTTTTATTATAAAAAAGGAATAAAAAGTACATGCTACAGCAGAAAATACAATCAGAAAGAAGAAAGAAAGAAAGAAAGAAAGAAAGAAAGGGAAAGAGAGAGTGAGAGCGCACAGAAGCGAGAACGCTAATCTATGTCAAGCTATTAAATTATATTTTCTATGTGATGAGAGTCTTATATTTTAATGATAAATGCTTATGGAAATTGGTGGAAATAAATGTAATGTAAATAGAAATTTTAAAGATTATAGAAATAATTCATGGGTCATCTGTCCCATGGGTCTTAGAAATGCTAAGATAACTTATTACTTGCTGTCCAATAATGGACAACATGCAAATCTGTTTTCCTCCCATTGGCTTCGATAACTGGTTGCGTCTTGCTGCACCTGCCTAGGGGATGTTCAAATTATGCCAGGTTTCTCTACTGAGACTTTGGTGTACGATTCCACGTGCTCTCTCTCTCACTTTAGAGTTACAGAATCTGCTTTGGCAGTCTGTCGTCCAAGTTAGCAAATGGCAGTTCCAACTCAGGCTGTTTTGGACAAGCCAGGGAGTCAGTTCTCGCAGGATGGTCTGTTTTGAAACTGCTGCACAATTTGGACATTTCTAATAATTGTAACAAGTGACGCATCATATAGTCGTGTAGTCTGTGAGCATCCGCTTTGTATACTTTCCAGGATTTCGCACTGTACAGGCCGGTTGATAGACATTCATAATATGAAATATAAAATAGGATTAAAAGGATGATAAAAATATTCATGGGTCAATAGGTCTTAAAAATCATAACTAATATGAAATATAAAAAAAATAATGGATAATATAGATATTCAATGGTTGAGTGGTTTTAAAAACATTACTAACATGAAATATAAAAGAGACTTTTAAAAAGGAATAATAGAATATTCATGGGTCAATGGGATTTAGAAATCTTAACTGATATGAAATATCAAAAGACATTATTTAAAGATAATAGAAATATTTATGGGTCATGGGGGTCTAAAAATTATTAAATTTATTAAACACTTACTGTTAAACAGTTTTTGGTTTGCATGAGACACGAGGATGGGAGTTCGAGTTCCCCTGTTCCATTGGACACGGATCGCACTTCGTGCATGTACTTCTCTCGGTTTCTAAAGGGCAAACGGGAAGCTTTGAATTTGCGAAAAATTGCACTTTTATATTGCTGCATGCTACACACTAATCCTATTGGTAGAAACGGGAAGTATTAATCTCGTGCTAACCTATCGTCAAACTGAGCGCGTAAGTAATGTAATCTATACTCGACTAAAACATACATATACAGATAATTGTGGACAGGAGACGCTAACTGGTTCATGTTCTTTTCAATGCGTCTAAAAGCAAAAAGGGAACTTGACTTTGGCGCTTATACTTTTATAGTGCTGTTCGCCACACCACCGTTGGGCCTACTGGTGAAACGAGAGGTAATTGTTCTCAAATGTACTAAACGCCAAATGGCAAATAGAAATTATCCATACAAAAATAAACTGTATTGTGATTATTATGTAGATTTTTAGTTTCATCGGTAGAACACTCATCAGGATCGAAAGGTTCCTGGTTCGATACAGTCCCGCAACTCAGCACATCAGTAGCTTCAATTAGCAATCTGATCTGTGCGGTAAAAGTGGTTGTAGCTGACTAGGCGTGGCGTCCACTTAGCAAAATACTTAATTTTTATTAGGTAGAAAAATAATACGAATGATTCTTGTCTAAAAAACATATGAATATAAAAGAGACTTTAAAAAGGATAATAGAAATATTCATGGTTATGGGTTTCGAAATCGTAACTCATATGAGATATAAAAAAACATTTTTTAAAAGGATAATAGAAATATTCATGGTGTCTGAAAAAAAATATATGAAATATATAAAAGACGTTTTTAAAATGGATATAGAAATATCTAAGCGCAAGAATGCCTCATAGATAATATCTCTTTTTTCTAAAGAGATTAAGAACTTATTAAAGTGTTTGATATATTTGGTTTTATTGTGACTTGCTTCAAGTTAACAAGCTTATATTGTTAACCTTGTCCCTGCTCTCGAATAAAAAAATCGAATCTGTCTGAAAAGTTGAAACTAAGGTTATTATTGACCTCATAATCTTTATGTTATTAAAGAATAATCGATGACAGGAGGTTTTATGTTGTTGTCACAATCAGGAGAAAAAAAGAAACTACAAAGGGTTAAAATCGGATTTTATAGTTAATTAAGATATTTTTAAAGATTTAGATGCTTTGATGCTTAAAACAAACAACAACACATACTAGTTAATATTTAACAATGTTTTATACATGTTTCTAATATATATATATAATATAATATGTGTGTTGTGTGTGTGTGTGGTGTGTGTGTGTGTGATGTGTGTGTGTGTGTGGTGTGTGTGTGTGTGTGTGTGGAGAAAAGTAGAAAACAGGAATGTATATATTATATATATATAATATATATATATTATATATATATATAAAAGTAAAGAAATAACAAAAGACTTAGAGATTGAGCGCGTTATAGTCTATTTCAGGGACTTAGACAACTCATCAATTGCTAGTTGGGGAGAGTTAGACACTTTGTACCTAAGATCCTGAAATAGACTATAAAGCTAAATCTCTAGTCTTTTGTCATTTCTTTACTTATATATTTGCTCTGGACTCTAACAAAAAGAGCACACATTGATCTTCAACTGGCGAAGATTTTTAAATCAAACTATTCTTCGTAAGGGAAGATTTCTTCTCTGGATTTTGGATTCATATATATATATATTTGATTAGTATATGGGTATATATAGATCTACATATAAAAGGTGTGTCAAAACCGGTATGAGATTGAAGCTGTATTACTAAGATATAATTAATAGTTAACTAGTTATACATGTTTTCTTCAATATACTAATATATATATATATATAGTATATATATATATGTATTATATATATGTATATTATATCTATATATATAAGGTGTGTCAAAAAAGTATAGGCATTTTTATATATATATAGGTGTAGATGTGTTGTGTTGGTGTGTGTGGTGTGTGTGTGTGTGTGTGTATAAATGAAAGACACAAACGTCCAAATGAATGATATTTATTCTTGACAAGTATTTCGACTTACACGTTTGGTCTTTATGACTTTGTCCTGGATGTAAGATGGATATCTTGTGTTGGAGATATACACACACACACAGAACTCATATAATATTATATATATAATATATATATTATATATATATATATATATATATATAATATATGTGTGTGTTGTGTGTGTGTGTGTGTTGTGTGTGTGTGTGTGTGTGTTGTGTGTGTGTACGTGTGTGGTGTGTGTGAGTGTTCAAAAGACAAGAATGTAAAGTCTTTCACATATATATGTATTTATATAGATCTTGGCGGAGGGGGAGTCTATCTCTTTTGTAGGGCTTGACTATGACATTATCTTGCCTGTGGTGAGGCGCCAAGAAAATTGAAAATAAACCCGAATGGTCTCATTTATTGATGTTATCTATAATAACAAATAATGTTTCTTTCAGTTTTTTTCCTAACGAAAGTGTAAATATTTGCTTCTGTATATAATGATTTATTAATTATCTTTATTAATTGAGCTCTACTTAGGGTTTAAAATACTCCTTGGGTAAATCATAGTGTGCTAGAAATATAGAAATAGAAAAGTTTCAAATCGTTGATGAAGCTGTTGTGCGGCACGTGTGTGTACATATTTACCAACTCGCCACACGAAAGCTGGGACGGTTAGAAACTGCACCGACTGCACTCTGGGCAGAGGGGTAAGACTCCCATCGCCCACCTGTTGGCGTGGGTGGCGACCCGGTGTGCTTCAGGTAGATGCCCAGGTGGATGAGCAGTGCAGACAATGCAATATCCCCTTTGGCCCTACTTGGGCTAGACGGGCGGTCGGAGAGGCCCTCGATCATGGGCTGGTAACGTCAAGCCTAGCACTTATGATTTTCCAACCTATTGCCTTATGGAAGCCCAATCCTTTTATCCTATGGGTGCTAGAAGCGGCGGCTGCGGGTCTACAATGTCCTGGGAATGACGTTACCTATTGATGTGAATGGTTCCCAGATTTGGATGTTTCAGAGAATGTGGAGCACCCTTCATCAACATTGTCCTGGTCCACTTGACGGAGTGGTAGTACTGTTAGGGTCATCTATGGTTAAATAGAAAAATATATTTAATAAAAAAAAGTGTATTATCATTCAGAATTGATTTATTTGGTTTTTGTTTTGTTTTAACGGCATATCAACTCAGTGGGTATAATGCCGAAAGTTGTGACATAAATCAATTCTAATGGTAATACATTTTTTTTTTATAAATATATTTTTCTATTTCACCTAGATGGGACCTAAACAGGTACTACCACTCGGGTCAGAGTGGACAGGGAGCAATGTGATGAGGGGTGCTCCACATTCTTCTTAAACATCCAAAATCTGGCAATCACATCAGATAGAGTTTAACGTCATTCCCAGGCATGTCGACCGCAGCGCCGCCTTCTTAGCACCATATGATAAAAAGGAAGTTGGGGGCGCTTACATAGGGGCAATAGGGTTGGGAAATATATAGGTGCTAGGGATTGACGTGACAGCCGATTGATCGAGGGGGCCTCTCCGCCGCCCGTCTAGCAAGATAGGGCAAAGTGGAGTATTGCATGTCAGCACTGCTCATAACCACCTGGGCTCTTCCTTAAGATCCCGGGTCGCCACCCACGGCCAACAGGTGGGCGATTGGGGGAGTCTTACCCTCTGCAGAGTGCAGTCGGTGATTCTACGTCCAGCTGTTCGTGTGGAGGGTTGGTAAATATGTACACACACGTGCGCATAACAGCTTCATCAACGATTTGAAACTTTTCTTTTCTATGTTTCTAGCACACTATAAGATTTTACCGCCAGGGAGTATTTTAAATCCTAAGAGAGCTCATTATAAGATAATTAAGTAAATCAATTTATATACAGCAATATTTAACTTTCGTTAGGAAAGAAAAACTGAAGAAACATTATTTGGTTATTATAGATAACTCAATAATGAGCCATTCGGGTTTTATTTCAATTTCTGGCGTCACCACAGCAAGATAATTGTCATAGTCAAGCGTACGAAAAGGAGATAGACTCGCCCTCGCCAAGATCTTATACATACATATATTGTGAACGATTTACATCTTGTCTTCTGAACACTCACCCACACACACCGTAACCACAAACAACACACACACACACACACACACACACACCACAACACATATATTATATATATTATATATTATATATATATATATATATATATATATATATATAATATGAGTTTTGTGTGTGTGTGTATAGTTCCACACAAGATTCATCTTACATCCGGCCAAGTCATAAGACGCAAACGTTGTAGAGTCGAAATTACTGTCAAGATAAATATTCATCAATTGGAACGTTTTAGTGTTTTGTCTTCATTTATACACACACACACACCATACACAACACACACACACACATCTACAACATATATAATAAAAAATGCGATATTTTTTTGACAAGCACTTATATATATATATATATAATACATATTATATAACATATATATATATATATATATATATATATATATATATTGAAGAGAACATGTATACTTAGTTAACTATTAATTATATCTTAGTAATACAGCTTCAAATCTCGATAAGTTTTTTGACCACCTTTTATATGTATATCTTATTATATACATATACATAAATATATATATAATATATATATAATCAAAAGTCAGAGAAGAATTTCTTACGACAGAATAGTTTTATTTAAAATCTGTCGCAGTTTGAGAGATATGTGTGCTCTTTTTGTTAGAGTCACAGAAGCAAATAATAAGGGTAAAGAATGACAAAAGACTTAGAGATTTAGCTTTAATAAGTCTATTTCAGGGATTTGACAATGTTAACTCTACAATAGATCTGATGAGTTGTCTGAAGTTCCCCCTGAAATAGTAACTCTAAGTCAATCTCTAAGTTTTTTGTTATTTCTTTACTATATATATATATATATATATATATATATAATAAAAAAAAAAAAAATATATATACATTTCCTGTTTTGTCTACTTTTTCTCAAGCACCACACACACACACACACACACAACAAACAAACAACCAAAAACACACAACCACAACAAACACACAACACAACACACACATATATATACTATTCTATATTGAAGAGAACATGTATAACATTGTTAAATATTAATATTTATGTGGTTGTTGTTCTGTTTAACGCATCAAAGACTGAATCTTTAAAAAATATCTAATTAACATAAACGCGATTAACCTTTGTAGTTTCTTTTTTTCTCTGATTGTTGACACAACATTAAACCTCTGTCATCGATTATTCTTTAATAACATAAATATTTAATGAGGTTAATAAGCTTAGGTTTTTCAACTTTTTCAGACAGATTCTATTTTTTTTATTCGAGAGCAGACAAGGTAACAATATAAGCTTGTTAACTTTGAAAGCAAAGTCAATACAACCGAAAATATTCAAGACACTTTAATATCTAATCTCTTTATAAAAGAGAGATTTATCTCTGAGGCATTCTTTCGCTTAGATATTTCTATTATCCTTTTAAAAACGTCTTGTTATATATTTCATATATTTTTTTCAGACACATGAATATTTATATCCTTTAAATACATGTTTTTGATATTTCATATTAGTTACGATTCTAAGACCCATGACATGAAATATTTTATTATTCCTTTTTAAAAGTCTGCTTTTATATTTCATATGTTTTTTAAGACAAGTATCATTCGTATTATTTTTCTTAACCTAATAAAAATTTAAGTATTTTTGCTAAGTGGGACGCCACGCTACGTCAGCTACAGCCCATTTACGCACAGATCAGATTTGACTAATCCTGAGCTACTGATGTGCTGAGTTGGCGGGGACTGGTATCGAACCAGGAAACTTTCGATTCCTTGGTGAGTGTTACGATGAACTAAATCTCATAATACTCATCATAACATGTTTATTTTTGTATGGATTTATTTTTATTTGCCTTTGGCGTTAGGTGACAATTGAGAGACAATACTCTCGTTTTACCAGTAGCCGCAAGGTGGGTGTGGCGAACAGCACTAATAAAAGTGAAGCGCAAAAGTAAGGTCCCTTTTGCTTTTTAGACGATTGAAGAACATGACCATTGGCGTCTCTGTCAAATTATCTATATGTATGTTTATTTCGAGTATAGATTACATTACTTCACTCGCTCATTTTAGATAGGTGCAGAGAGTTTAATTACTATCCCGTTTCTACCATAGGAGTTAGGTGGTGTAGCATGCAGGAAATATAAATCGCAAATCGCAATTCAAAGGTTCGTTTGCTTTTAGAACGCGAGAGAAGATACATGCACAGTTGCGTTGTGTCCCATGGACAGGGGAACTCGAACTCATCCTCGTGTCTCATGGGCAAACCAAAACGTGTTTAACAGTAAAGTGTTTATAAGATTTAATAATTTTTTAAGAACCCATGACCCATGAATATTTCTATATCCTTTAATGTTTTTTGATATTTCACTATCAGTTTAAGATTTCTAAGATCCATGACCCATGAATTTCTATTATCCTTTTTAAAGTTTCTTTTATTCATGTTAGTATGGTTTTTAACACTCACGCCATGAATATCTATATTATCCATTATTTTTTTTATATTTTTCATATACGTTATGATTTTTAAGACCTATGCCCATGAATATTTTTTATCATCCTTTAAGTCCTATTTTTATATTTTCATATTATGATGTCTCTGTCAACGTCCTGTACTGCGAATCCTGGAAAGTGCTAAAAGCGGATGCTCACAGACTCCACGACTATATGATGCGTCACTTTGGTACAATTATATTAAATTCAAATTGTGGAGCATGTTTCAACAGGACATCTGGGAGACACTGGACTCCCTGGCTTGTCAAAACAGCCTGAGTTGGATGGCCATTTGAATAGTTACTTGGGACGACATGACGCCAAAGAATTCTGTACTCTAAAGTGAGAGAGAAGGTACGTGGGATCGGTACAGCCAAAGTCAGGTACAAGAGAAACTGGATAATTTTGCAACATCCCTAGGCAGTTGGGCGCAAGCCGCAACAGTTTTTTATTCGAGCCAATGGAAGAAAACAGATTTTGCATGTTTGTCTTAATTTTTTTTTTTTTGGAAGCGAAGTTAAATAGTATTTGATTTCTAAGACCATGAAGATGCCCATGAATATTTCTATAATCCTTTTAAAATTCTTATTTTACATTACATATTATTCACATTTATAAGCATTATCTATAAAATATAAGATTCATCACATAGAAATATAATTTAAGCTTGACTAGATTAGCGGTTTCTCGTTCTGTGCGTCTCACTCTCTCTTTCCCTTTTTTCTTTCTTTCTTTCTTTCTTTCTTTTTTCTTATTGTATTTTTCTGTGTAGCATGTAACTTTTTTTATTCCCTTTTTTAAATCATAAAAAGGATGGTTCATTTATTTAGTGTAGGGAGACACTCATAAAAATAATAATTCGGTGGAAAGCAATACAAAATAATCAGGATTTACACTTTTGCATTTTATAGTGGACTATTAGGATATCTCATTTTTAAAGCAGAGTATGTTGGCAAGGTGAACGGTTGTACATTAAGGAACACTAGTATTAAATATATAGATTTTGGGATGACTTCAAAACTCTATTTCAAGGCTTCAAAGAATTGCTTTAAGCTTCATCCAGCAACTTTTCAGACAATTAACGAACGTCTTTTAATTAATAAGCCCATTAGGCCAGAGAGGGATCAAATAAAGTTAAATGGAAAGAAACCTTTTTAAAACAAATGCAAATTGAAATTCAAACCCAGACATGTACATCGAGTTTATTGGTATTTCATTCATAATGGATTCTATTAGTTACGAGGTAATATCCAAAATGTAGGTACAAACATTATCATTCAAAAGCTTAGTGAATATGACAAATATGTTAGTATTTGTTGTCACATATAACTAAAATAGAACAACTGCACTAAAAAATGCAGAGACAGGTTGTTGAAAATTACAGGGTATTTTTAACCCCGGGTAGAGAAATATTCTACCAAACAGTAACTCAAGAGCTTAACTTGTGTGCGACCAGCTAGCTGTGTGGTACAATTCATGTGTATAAGGGCTGAAGTCCATTTTGATTCCTGCTTCACAATGCAACTTTACGAATAGGTAACTGTCTCCTACTAGCTCCAGAAATTTACAAACATTTTATATTCATTTACAATACAATTATTGTGCATATATACGTGGAGCATATTACTTAATGTAAATAGATTAGCTTTGTATCTATTATTTGAGAGGTAGTGTAGAATTTTCAAGTTGATTTAGAAAATATAGAAACGTAAAATCAACTTGGCAGAGTGACCGGTGGAACATGAGATCAACTTGAGAATTTGCTGTGGTTTGATAATCATTATTACAAATAACTATATGTGCATATATTACAGTATACTGTCTTGCTGTATTTTATTTAAGACCTGGAGATCATGGAAGAATTGAACCAGCAAAACACAGGACAATAAATTGGCTTAGATATTGAGAAGATTGTGGTTGAACTAAGAGATCTTATGTCAAATTGACCTCCATTGAAAATTGTGACGCACAACCAGGACCAAGTTTGTTTATTCTTGAAATGAAGCTTTTCAACACGTGCAATATTATAATAAAATTATTTAAAATCTTTCTCATTATTGACTTAATTCTTTTGTCTAATTTTTTCAGTTAAAATTTTATGCAAATTTGAAAATATTAAAAGCAATACAACAACAATGTAAACTTCTCATTATTGAATGGGAGTGTGAAGGATGTTTGAATTTCTATACATGGGAACGACGCATTCCTTAGGCGTTGTAAGACTATCAGTCTTGAAACGTAAACAGTTTGGAATGAATTTCTTGATGGTATGGCAATTGGCTCTGAAATAGGTTGGAATTAAGAGATTATAAAATCTATTTACCATACTTATTTTTTAGTCTCTTTCTCTCTCTAGCTTTCCCCCTTCTCTCTTCTCTCTCTCTCTCTCCTCCTCTTCTTTTGTTTTGACTGTTTCTATCTGTTTTAATCTAGTTCTGTCTCTCCCTCTCTTCTTACACACAGACACACACCAGACACACACACACACGGGTAAGCGTTGATCATGATCGTCATGATTTGTCGAGAATTGAACTCATAGGCATTGTTGAGTGGGATTAGATGTTGTTGAGCTGACATTTATGAAATAGGATTTGGCGCCAAATATAGATTTTGGAAACCGTCAACAAATCAGACAATGAACATGCCTCAAACAAACAAACAGAAGCACGCTCGTGACACACAACACACACCACAACACACAACAACACACACAACACTCATCACTCAGGGCGTGTGTACACACACACACCATGTAACCAACACAACCACCACATGTAACACAGACACACATATATATACGGATGTTCGAAAAATAGATATCAACCTCATAATTCAATTTGTTCGAAATTTTACAGACTAGAACAACGCATAAGTCGTGTTTTAATGTTTCTTTCGGCATAGAGATGCGCATTCACTCGGAAATAAATGATTTAGATTACTAATTATATTAACTTTTTATAAATGTATTATATATATATATATAATCTATATATATATATATATGTGTGTGTGTGGTTGTGTGTGTGTGTGTGTGTGTGGTGTGTGTATTTGTAGTTGTTTGGGTATGTGTGTATTTGTGTGTGTGTAATAGAGTAACAATGGGTATATCTTTATAAGTAAACAGTGCTCAGTAGAGTATTTATATTTGGGTTTAGGTAGCATGGAATCGAGTCTCTGGTTACTTGTCTCACCTATGTGATTTCAGACTATGTTATATTTTTTTTTCGAATATAATTTTGAAACTGTCTTGGACAATTTGTTTTGCAAAAGATTTTGGAGAATTTGTTGAAATTTTGATTTGAAGGCAAAATTTTTGAGGATAAGTCTTGAATTTTTGAAGGTGAACTTTATTAAAGCTTAAGCATTTTTGAATGGTGGTAATTGTAATTCAAATGAAATTTAAAAAGAAACACAAACACTGTTACAAGCACACACACACACACACACACACACATATATATTATATATATATATATAGATATTATATATATATGAATGTGCTGCTGTGTGTGCATATATATATCTGCGTGTTAATATGATTCCGTATATGTATATGTGTGTGCCATGTCACTGAGAAAGCAAGTATTCATGATGTATGTGTTGTATGTCGCGGAGGAAGTAAGGAAAAAAATCAATGACAAGTTATATATATAATATATATAAATATTATATGATATAATCATATATATATTATAATATATATACGAATCACAAATTATTGATTTTTGAGGAAAAAAATGAAGATTGATTTATATTTTCATGAAGATAATTAAAAAAATGAATTTAAAAGATAGCAGCATATATTTTTTGCTTTAATGTTTTAAATAGGAGACATTATTTTTTTCTGCTTCATTGGTGGGGGGTTGGATCACGCAAGGTTTTTTTTACATAAGATTTTTAATGGGGCTTTTCTGCGAGGATCCAAATACGATTCAAGTAATAATATCTGCGAAGACTAGCTTTTTAACACTCTAATTCTACCATGTGATGCTGGGGCGCAGCTTATTGGTTGACAAATAAATGTGACTCAGCACATACCATAGATATATGTAAATTTATATCTATGTGTGTGTATGTTTGCATTCATGAAGTGTGTGTTATTTATGGGGGTATGTGTATAGTTTAAATACATACAATACACAGATAGGAGGATTATACATCATATATACATATGCACAAAAAACCGTACAAGAAAGAAAAGGAAGAAAATACAAAGAAACAAAGAATAATAGGGTAATAACGACACTACAAACACATGCATAATATTATATATATATATATATATATATGTATATATATATATTTATATATATAATATATATATGCATGTGTGTATATATATATATATATAATATATATATATATATAATATTAGTAATAGTATGTAGTGGTAAAATGTTATGGGTTACTATAGTTTCTATCTAAATGACTTAGTCAAGTGAAATTAGGTTCCTGATAAACTTATATGAGTTAATAAAAAAAATATAAAAAATAATCGAAAGAGAGAAATAAGTCGTAATAAATTGACTCGAGTTTGACCTTTCGATGGAGTTGTGATTGGCAGATACTATAACAAAGTTTGCGCTCATACATCTATCTGAGCGCGTGCGCGCGCGCAACACACACACACACACACACACACACGCATGCACGCATTAAGCATATATCTAACAGAGAGGGAAAGAGATTAAATATCTAATACATGAAAAAGACTTGCACAATTAATGGGATGTTCATTTTTTATAAAATCTTTCTATGAATACAAAGTCTAGCAACTGATAATGATGTAACCCATACACACCACACCACACCACACAACACACACACATAATAGTATTATATATATATATATTATATATATGTTATATATTATATACGGAGTGATGGCATGTGAGTATAAGCGTAACATCTAAAGAGTAATGACATAAAATGTCGTCATAATTTTACGCGTATTAAACGTAGAAACAAGTTCGGTAAGATTATCATTTTTTATTTTAATGGGTTTAATATAAGAGTATGCATGTAAGTAATCATACAATTCTTGAAATAATTCAATACGTTCTACAAATCATATATATATATATATATATATATATCTTATATATATATATATTATATATGTGTGTGTGTGTTTATGTGTGTTATGTAATTATTATATAGATATATCGGTGTTTATATTTATAAGTAAACAGTGTCAAATCATGGAAGAGCATCATAGCTGAGTCAAGTAGCAGGGATATGGAGTCAAGGTGTCTAGTTTCTAGTGTATATGACTTCAGATCTCTCTTTCTCTCTCTCTCTCTCTCTTCTATTTATATATAATATATATATATATTATATATATATTATATATACTAAAAAGTAATTTGGTATTGTTTGCAGTGATTGTTAAGTATGTTAAATAAAATAATAAAATTAAAAGGCAATACAAATGCGTAAAAAATAAAGACAAAATATGTTTTTATATGTCTAATCGATTTCAAAGCAAAGCTTTATCATCAGAGTTTAATTCAGAAATGAAAATTTCTGAAATTAACTCTGATGATAAAGCTTTGCTTTGAAATCGATTAGACATATAACAATATTTTGTCTTTATTTTTCGCTTGTATTGCTTCGAATTTTATTTATTTTTATTATATATGATATGTATATGTCATTTAAAGCGGGGTTTTTCATAGTGGGAAACAGGTCATTCCATGGTTAGAGCTTGATGTGGGAATGTGTGGGTAGGTATATGAATTAAGAGAACAATATTGATTGAATAAATAAGAAATAAAATAATAAATTTATTTTAATGTATAATTTATTTCAACGAAATTATATTAGCTCGATCCAGCATCTTCAAAAAATAGTGCAAAATCTTGTTTGTCAAATATGTTTTCTTTCATTTATTCATATATATAATATTATATATATATATATATATATATATATACGAACTCCAGCAAGAGCCAGGATGTGACATAAGTTTACATTTTTTAACGCTTTGAATTCAGAGTTTCCTCTCGCTAAACTGGTTGCCTAACTAAAGATAAGAGGATCAGTCTGTTTACTATTCATCCATATCTGAGGGAGAATAATTTGATTTATCCTTTCCAAAGGATATTACCACTATGATTATATATATGACGTAGCGCAAACAGTTTTGTTTGATATGGCTTATCGAAATTTTTTGGTGGAATATGTGCTTATGTGAAGTCATACCTAATTTGAACTTAATTAGTTGATATTATGAATTAGGCGATATATATCTGTCAAATGTAAGAGCGTAAAAACAAATCGAGAAAAAGTCAAACCTTGCTATGTAGATTTCGGCCTATATGCCTCATGCAGCAGAGTTATAGACTGGAAGCCGCTTTGTTGTGTGTTATTCGGAAACCAAATATATTATATATATATATATATATATATATATATATATATATTTGTTATATTGTTTGTGTGTATATATTATATATATATATATATAATATCTAATTTCTCCGTGTGCCAACTATCGACATTTAACCTGACACATCGAGAAATACCACACACACACACACACACACACACACACACACTCATACACGCACACTACACACTCAAATGCACACATACCTATTGTGTTGCATAAACTGGCGGTAACTACATACGTGAGAACCACTTTATTCTAATCTATGTCTTGCCTTGTGTGCAAACCTAAGCGAAGAGAACCAATTGTAATTGCTATGAGTCCATAATAATGGTCTTATACTTACAATTTAGCATCTTCATAGAAGATACCTTTCTTATATCTTGGAACAGTGATAGAACACTTTGAAAATTCTCCCAAGATCTATTACGCCCATTTTCAAACGTGTCCATTTTTCTTTTCTTTCTTCATGCACTTCTTCTTCTTTTCTTTCTTACTCATTTTCTAGATCTGTTTAGCTTTCACATTCTACCATTAATCGCCATTACAGAAGAATTATTGAAATAGCGACAATTCTACGATACAATTTGCAAACATAAAAAAAAAAACTCGCCCACATTTCTTACATTTTAGAAATGTCGCTCGTGGGAAACGGGTTATCGTTGTAGAAAATGAATCGACGGAACAAAGTTCAAATCCTGGACGTGGTTGTTTGTATTTGACTTCGGGATAATGATCGTGTAAAAACATTTTTGAATCCATCGCCCCCCCCAACTATGGAAATAGTAGACGAACATGGTTCTTTAGCCTTGGTAAGACAATCAGTCTTTGAGAAGAAATGAACCCTGCGACCGAGTTCAAATTCTGGACGAGATTGTTTGCATTTGGTTGTTAGTTGTTTTTGGTTGGTTTTATTGGCATGTCAACCTTGTTGTGGCTTATTTCATTACTAAAACGTTTTGTTTTATTTATTCTTTGATGGTATTAAAATCTTTTAGTGGTTTTCTGATCTTTCACAAGAAGTTGGGATAATCATCCCATTAAGTCCAATAAAGACAGAACAACTATGACTTTGACGACCAGTTCCATAGGAGGGTAGTTATGCGCGCATGAACACGATGGAAAAGTACATCCAATATCGATGTAATACGACAGAGAAGCTTATATAAGATAAACCCTCTGCCATTATTCTTTGGCGAAGATTGGTTGGTTAGGTTTGGATTTTTTACGGCATGTCAACCCCTTGTTGGCTTATTTCATGATCGAAACGTTTGTTTTATTCATTCGTGATGGTATTTCATTTTTTTTACAACTCAATTTTTTACAACACTTTTTGTAGAGAGCTCATTTTTATATTAACCCTAGATTGCCCTATACATTGGTACTACCACTACTCGGTCAGAGTGAACCTAGGAATCATGGCAATGTTACTCACACTCTCCAGAAGCTGTCGAAATGAAACTTCACATTAGATGCTTTTAACGTCCATACCCAGAACAATGTTTTGCATTTGACTTGTGGGTACATTTCTGTTGTAAAAAGCATGAATCAACTTCTCACCCAGGCTATGTGGTAAATAGTAGAGCCAGACTGAGTTTCATTAGCTTGGTAAAGGCAAGCAGTATTAGGAGAAGGGAAAAACTCTAAAGCAACCAGTTTTACTTCGCTTAGATTGAACCTGATGTCCCATCCTGGTGTTCGACATTGTGTATGGTTAGCAATGCTATTACTACTGAATTGTGAGTCGATTCCCCAACTCGTGACTTTTGTATGACATCCTATTATTAACCTTAATTAAAAAACAATGCAAAATAGGGGCGTCCCATATCAACGTCAGGAAAAATCCAAGATCCAACAATAAACACTTTAGGATAACCAAGATACAATGAAGAAGATGACATAGGAATTGACGATAATAGCAAACTCCGAGATATATAGAAGAATGAGTATACAACAGGGTGTATACCACTACAATCAATAATTAGCGAAATATATAAGTATGGCCTATACTCTTCGGGCAGAAAAATAACGAAAAAGGAAAGAAAAGAGGGAAAGTTGAAAGAAAAAAAAACGAAAGAAAGAAACAATGAAACTTTTTCTAAAAAATTCAGGGAGAGAATTCGTTTTTTTTAACTTCTCAGACAAGAATAGGGGGCATGGGTTTGGTTGAATTATGTCTTTGCTGGTGTCACAAAATTTTCTTCATGGAAATGAGTGCGTCGTCGTTTTACAAACAAACAGAAATCTACGATATAAGACAGACATACAGAATCTTTTCTTTTAATATTATAGAGTGATAATTAATTACTCCACACTTTGAATATTGTTATAATAAGTGTACTTACCTAAACAAGAAAAAAAGGAAAAAAAGAAAAAATTAAAATCAAAGGAATGTACGTAATTAGAANTTCAATGAACAAAGAATTTATTGCTCCTGTTAAAATACAACATTTTAGACATTTGAAAGCAAAGAGAAAGAGAGTAAGAAGAGGAGAGAGAAGAGAGAGAGAGAGAGAGAGAGAGAAAGAGGGAGAGAGGAAAGAGAGGGAGAGAGAGAAGAAACAAAGAGAGAGAGAGAGAGAGAGAGATACAGACGGACTGAGCAGACAGACATGAGAGAAGTCAAGATAAACAAGATGAGAAAGAGAGGGAAAGGGTTAAGAGAGAGAAAAATCACGTTATATAGACAAAGGGAGAACTAGAAATAGAGAGAAAAAATTTATTGCTCCTTAAAATAAAAAAACAACATCTAAAAATTCGTTAATACTTAGAAAAATTCTACATAATTCACGTGTATCAATGCAGAAGGCTTAATTTAATTCTATTCACTTACGCTTTTCTTTATTTTGGCCAATTTTTTTTTGTTTACTTTTTTTTTGTATCTGACAAAATGTTCAATTTCGATCGATCCAGGTTTTAATATTAAAACAACACATTGACCACACACACACTCAAAGAAAGACGTAGCACAAATGATAACCTATTTGATATTTTTCTGGTTTTTTTTCTGTTAAGGAATTTTTAGAAAGGCATAAACATTCAAAATCAATATTCACGACCCCCACCCTCAAAAAAGTCATATTAAACTGTAAATAGTGCTCTTTGTTTTAATGGCATCAAGTGGTTTCTATCTATCTATCTATCTATCTTCTATCTGTTTGTTAATATCTTATCCATCTCATCTATCTATCTATCCATCTTTCCTATCTATTTATATATTATCTATCTATCTATTTATCGATCTATCCTCTATGTATCTATCTACTATCTATCTATCTATGCTATAATAATATACTATAGTGATATAATCCATCTATATCTATGCCTCTATTTATGTTATTCCATCATTTATCTATCTAAATCGCAATCTGTCCTTATCTATTCTCTATTTATCTATCCATCTATCCTCTATTTATCTATTCTCTCTATCCATCCATTATCTATCAATCCATACTTATGAAGTCTCGTCTGTTCATGATCTATGTTCTTCTATCTATCAATCCATCTAATCTATAATCAGATTTATAGGATTATTCATTCTAAGTTAATATCTAATTATCTATTATTTATCCTCTCCGTATCTGTTGCATATCCATCTATAGTATACGATTCTATTTATCGTATTATTCTATCTATCTATTTTGTGTTCAGAAAGTATATAGTCTGGTCACTCTAATTGTGTGTAATGGAGAACCCAACTGGTGCAGGTGAAGACAACTATCTTTATAAGACGGCAGTAGATCTGTCAGGCATTAGAAATATACTGACTTTTAATATATCTCAACAATGGAGCTAACAAACATAGGAGGGGTGGGTGGAGGGCTTGACTTCAATTGATTGATATTGGATGTTAAAAAAATGTTCTAAATGAAAGAAAGGTTCCATATAACGTCGATTGTGATCAAGTGTAATGTCGCCGAAGTGTAATTAATAGATGTCGAAAGACTTTCTAAAAATTTGCTGTTACCAGATGACTTTAGGAGTATATGAAATCGACAAAGAAAGCAAATGACAACAGAAACCGAAAGCGGAATAAGTCACCTGATTCTCAACGGAATTTTCAATTCAATTTTACTTTACGTGATTTAGAACATTTCCAGAAAATCCATTTACTCTCATTCTCACTCACGTCATTTTTTGTCAATTTCTAATTTATCTTTTTATTATCTTTAACGTTGATTAGGCAACTAGTCCAGGAGATGAAACCCTAAATTAAACCAGTTAAAATTCGTTACCTGAATTGGCCTTGTTGTCACATCTGTTCGTGTGGAATGGTTTATTTTGGTTGTGTTTGTTTTAACGGCATATAACCTCAGTGGGTTCATTTAATGGCCGATAAAGTTGTTGAAATCAATCATGTCTTAATGGATAATACATTTTTTTTTTAATAAATATATTTTCTATTTAACCCATAGTATGGGACCTAAAAGGTAACTACACTCCGGGTCTAGGTGGACGCAGGGGCAATGTGTGATGAGGGGTGCTCCACATTCTCTTAAACATCAAATCTGGAACATCACCAATCAGATGAGTTTAACGTCATTCATAGGACATGTTAGACCCGCAGCCGCCGGCTTCTAGCACCATATGATCAAAAGCGAGTTGGGACTTAACCATAGAGGCAATAGGGTTTGGGAACATATGCATATAGGGTGCTGAGGGCTTGACGTTGACAGGCCGATTGAATCGGAGGGCGGTCCTCGTCCGACGCGCCGTCTAGCCCAAGATAGGGAAAGTGGAGATATTCTGGCATGTCATGCACTGCCTCATACCGCCTGCGGAGGCCTCTAACCTTACAGGATCCACGGGTCGCCACCGCCACGGCAACAGGTGGTGCCGATTGGGGGAGTCTTACCCCTCTGCAGAGTGCAGTCGGTGCCATTCTAAACGTCCCAGCTGTTCGTGTGGAGGGTTGGGTATATGTACACACACGTGGGCGCACTTAACAGCTTCATCAACGATTTGAAGACTTTTCTGATTCTATGTTTCTAGGCACACCTATAGATTTACACGCAAGGAGTATTTTAAATCCTAAAGAGAGCTCAATATAAGGATAATTAATAAAGTCAATATATACAGAGCAATATTTACACTTTCGTTAGGTAAAGAAAAACTGGGAAGAAACCATTATTTGGTTATTATAGATAACTACAATAAATGAGACCATTCGGTTTATTTTCAATTTTCTGGGCTCCACCACAGCAAGATAATGTCCATAGTCATGCGCTATCCGAAAAGGAGATAGACTCCCCCTCGTTCAAGATCTTTATACATACATAATATTGAAGACTTTAACATCTTGTTTTTGAACATCACACACACACACACGTACCACACACAACAACCACTGAAAAATGTGACACACACAGCACACACACACACACACACAACACACACATATATATATATATATATATATATATATGTATATTATATATTATATAATATAAGATGAGCTGTGTGTGTGTGTATAAGTCTCAACACAAGATATCATCTTACATTCTGGACCAAGTCATAAAGCGGCAAAACGTTGTAGAGTTCGACATTACTGTCAGAAATGAAATATTCATCATTTGGACGTTTAGTGTTTTGTCTTCATTTATACACACACACACATCCACACACGACACACACACACACATGCTACCCCTATTATATACTAAAATGCGATACTTTCTTGACAGTCACTTATATATATATTATATGACTATATTACATATATCATTGTATAAGTATCATATATATAATATATATATATATAATATATATATATATTGACCAGAGAAACATGTAATAACTTAGTTAACTATTAATTATAGTCTTAGTAAATAACATGCTTTCATTCGATACGTTTTGAATCAGCTCAATTCTTTTTATATGTATATTTCTCAATATATCATATACATAATCATATATAATATATATATCACTAATCACAAAAGTCCGACGCAGAAGGAAATCTTCTTACGACAGAATAGTTTTTATTTTAAAAATCTGTCGCATTTGAGAGATCATGTGTGCTCTTTTTGTTAGAGTCACAGGCAAATATACTAAGTAAGAATGAAAAAGACTTAGAGATTTGCTTTATAGTCTAATTTCAGGGCATCTTAGACAAAGTGTCTAACTCTCCCAACTAGCAATCTGATGAGTTGTCTAAGTCCACTGAGAATAGACTATAACGCGTCAATCTCTAAGTCTTTGTTATTTCTTTACTTATATATATATATCGTAGTATATATATATATTATATATATATAGTAGTAATTTCTGTTTGATCTTAACTTTCTCCACAACAGGCACACAACACACGGCACACACACACTCAGCACACGACACACGAGCAACACACACACACACAGGTGATCAGGACCACACACACATTATTATTATATATATATATGAAGAGAACATGTATAACTTGGTTAATTTTAACTAATTTATGTGGTTTGTTGTTTGTTTTTAAAAAGCTGCATCAAAGCATCTGAAATCTTTTAAAAAATATTAATTAACATATAACCGATTTAACCCTTTGTAGTTTCTTTTTTTCTCCTGATTGTTGACAACAAACATTAAACCTCCTGTAATCGGATTGATCTTTTAATAACATAGAATATTATGAGGTCATAATACCTTAGGTTGTTCACTTTTCAGCAGAATTCTTATTTTTTTTATTCGAGAGGCAGAACAAAGGTAGACAAATATAAGTCTTGTTGAACGTATGAAAGCAAGTTCACAAATAAAACGAAAATATATCAAACACTTTATATTCTAATCTCTTTATAAAAGAGAGACTATCTATGAGGCATTCTTTCGCTTAGGATATTTCTATTAATCCATTTTAAAAAGTCTTGTTATATATTTCATATCTTTTTTTGCAGACACATGAATATTTCTATTCGGAATCTTAGTTTAAAAATCGGTGAGTTGTCCTGATTTGTCGAGTGGATAATTTTAGTGAGGTGTAGTGAGGTAGGCGAGTTTGACCATAAGACCCATGGGACCCATTTGAAATAGTTGTTTATTATCCCTTTTTTAAAAAAGTCTTCTTTTTATATTTCATGTGGTGTTTTTTAAGACAGAGTAATGAGCATTCGTATTTATGTGTCTTTGCTTGAGCTATAACAATTAAGTATTTATTGCACTAAGGTGGTTGTAATGCGACGCCACGCACTCACCGTCAGCTCTACCACTTTACCGGCACAGATCAGATTGAGCCTACTATCAAATGCGAAGAGCTGATCCAGTGATGTGACTCTGAGAGGTGGAGCTGAGAGGCATCTTAGGGTATCGATAACCAGGAACCTTTGATTCCTGTGTGAGTGTGTTGTTTCGCTATGGTGCACGGTCGGGAAGGCGTTTAGAAGTAAGGATGAGTGATAGATTAACTGGGAGACACCTGAAATCTCATCATAAATAGTAACTCATCAATACATGTTTAATTTTTGTAATGGATTATTATTTCCTTATTGTGCAGCATTTGGCGGTTAGGTGGGCATGAGAAGACAATTACCTCTCGTTTCTACCAGTTTAGGCGCAAGGTGGATGTGGCGAACACACTATACGAAAAGTAGAAGCGCCAAAGGTGGATCCAGAGGTCCTTTTCTTGAATTTTAGACGATTGAAAAAGGACATGAACCAGTTGCGTCTCTGTCCATCAATTATCTTATATGTATGTTTATTCGAGTATAGATTACATTACTGTACTCGCTTCATTTGAACGATAGGTAAGCACGAGAGTTTTAGATTACTTCCGTTTCTACCAATTAGGAGTCTGGTTGATGTGTAGGCAATGCTGACAGGACACTATAAAGAGTGCAATCGCCAAATTTCAAAGGTTCCCGTTTAGCCTTTTTAAGAAGCCGAGAGAAAGTCATGCAAAAGTTGCCGTCCTCGTGTCGCAAATGGACAGGGGAACTTCGGGGCACACCCTGCATCCTCGATGGAGTCTCTGGCAAACAAACGTTGTTTAAACAGTAAGGTGTTTATGAAAGATTTAATAATTTTTAGAGACCCACATAGACGCCATGAACTAATTTCGATATACCTTTAAAAAATGGTCTTTTGAATATGATATCATGATCGAGTTTAAGATGTTCTAAGAGAATCATTGACCACACAGTACATATTTCTATTATCCTTTTTTAAAAAGTCGTTCTTTTTTATATTTCATGTTAGTATGGTTTTTTAAAACACTCATCCATGAATATTCTATATTATCCATTATTTTTTTTATACTTTCATATAGTTATGATTTTTAAGACCTATGACCATGAATATTTTTACCATCTTTTTAAGTCCTATTTATATTTCATATTAGTATGTTCTCAACCGTCCTGTACAGTGCGAAATCCTGGAAAGTATATCAAGCGGATGCTCACAGACTACACGATATATGATGCGTCCTGTAAATTAGTATTATTGTGCAAATTGTGGGGCAAAGATGTTTACAAACAGGGACCATCCTGGCGAGAACTGGACTCCTGGCTGTCCTCAACAACAGGCCTGAGTTGGACTAGCCATTTAGAATAAGACTGGGGACTGGACAGACTGCGCAAAGGACGGAGACTTCTGTGGTTCTCGAGCCATGTTAGAGAGATTGTAGGATGAGAGGTGAGGGAGATAGATACGGATGAGTCGATGACATTAGTGGCAGAGAGTGAGCAGCTACGTGGCGCCGTCAGAAGAAGTCCTGCCTGACGGCGATGCGTACTCTATAGAGATTAGACTGGCTAGCAGATGTGCTGCGCTCCTGTGGCGTAGACGGTGTACTGGATAGTATGAGTGTGAAGGGGATACCAGACTCTCACCGATCAGTAGTACTGACGTCTTGTGGACAGTTGGTTGCGAGTAGAGTGGCTAACAGAGACGCTATGTCGGAGAGGTGCCGCGCCACAGCTGATCGGAAAGCCAATGGCGAAAACAGATTTTGTCGATTGGTGTGTCAATCGCTATAGAGTGTCGAGCTGTACAGTTAGGAGACAGATCAGTTAGGGTACGAGTATAGTTCGCTGATGGATTTCTAGAAAATGGTGTCAGAAAGGGGTATAGGCCGAGCATAGGATTATAGTTCTGTATGATTGAGGAGTTAGCGATTATTGCTCGGGTAGGCAAGAATGATTTCTTATTTTAATTACTATTATTCACTAAGTATCGTCACTGTAAGTTGCATTTTATACAGGTAAATAAAAGTAAGTAAGACTGGTCAATGCTAACATAGAATATAATTTAAAAGTCTTGGACATAGCGAGTTAGAGATTCATCTTGAGATCGTGTGTATCGGCTGCGGTATGGCAGCATTTATATGAGCTGATAGGTATACTCTTCTTTTCTTTCTTTCTATGTGTAGTGATAGTCTTTTCCTGTTTTCTTTCTTTCTCTTATTGTATTTTTTGTGTAGAGCATGTCTTCTTTTTATTAGACCCTTTTTTATAATGAAACAAGGGATGGTTCCAGTATTAGGTTGATAGGGACGACACTGGCATAAAAAATAATAATTCGGTGGATCAAGGCAATACCAAGATAATCAGGATTTACAACTTTTCGGGCATTTCATAGTGGACTATTATGGACATCTCATTGTTTTAACCTAGAGTGAATAGTTGGCAAGGTGATACCCGGTTGTTAACCAATTAAGGGGAATCACTAGGTATTAATTTAGTAGATTTTGATGACTTTACAACCTCTCTTTCAAAGCAGAGCCCTCCAAGATTGCTTTAGACTCATCAAGCGCAACTTCTCGAGAAACAAATTAGACGACGTCTTTTTAATTAATAACACATTAGCCAGAGAGATTGCAAAGTAAAGTTAAATGGGAAAAGAAACACCTTTTTTAAAACAAATGGCAAATGAATTCCAAAACTAGAAGATGATAGTCAGTAGTTAACTTGTATTCATTCATGAATGGGATTCTATAAGGTTTAAGAGGTATATCAAAATGTAAGGTACAAACATTATTCATTGCTCAGAAAGCTTAAGTGAAGTATACAAATCATAGTTAGTATTACATGTTTTCACACATAGACAAACTAAAAATACCGGAGACATCCGTACTGGACTAAAAATGCAATGTACTAAGGTTGTGAAATGTAACAGGGTTTTTTTAACTCCGAGCGTGTAGAGAAATCTTCTACCAAACAGTAATCAAGAGCTTTAACTTGTGTGCGACAGCTAGCTGTGTGTTACCATTGCAATGTGTTAAGAGGCTGAAAGTCCCATTTTGGATTCCCTAGCTTCAACAATGCAACTTTACGAGAGGTAACTGTCTCCTACTAGCTCCAGAATTTTACAAACATTTTTACTATTCATTATACAAATACAATTATTGTTGGCATATATAGTGGGCGCTAACTTACTTAAATGATAGATTAGATTGTATCTATTATTTGGAGGTGAGTGTAGAATTTTCAAAAAGTGATTTAGAAACCATACTCAGAAAACGTAAAATCAACTGGGCAGGAGTGACCGGTGATGACCATGAGATCAACTTGAGAATTTGGCTGTGTTTGATAATCATTATTACAAATAATATTGTGCATATATTACAAGTAATACTGTAATTAGCTGTATTTTATTATTTAGACACTGGAGATCCATGGAAGAATTGGAACCCAGCCAAAACCACAGGACAAATAAAATTGGCTAGGATATTGAGAAGACTTGTGGTGAACTAAGGAGATTTATTGTCAATTAGACTCCATTGAAATTGTGACGCACAACCACAGGACAAGTTTGTTATTCTTGAATGAAGCTTTCAACACGTGCATATTATAATATAAATTCATTTAAAATCTTTCTCATTATTGACTAATTCTTATTGTCTAATTTTCCAGTTAAAATTTTATCATTTGAAAATATTAAAAAAAGCAATAACAACAACATGATAAACTTCTCATTATTGAATGGAAGTGTGCAAGATGTTTGAATTTTCCTATACATGGGAACGACCATTGCTTAGGCGTTCGTAAGACTATCAGTCTTGAAACGTAAACAGTTTGGAAATGAATTTCTCTGATGGTATGGCATTGGTCTGAAACAGGTTGGAATTAAGAGATTCATAATCTTTTACCCATACTTAAGTTTCTTTAGTCTCTTTCTCTCTCTAAGCCTTTCCCCCTTCTCTCTCTCTTCTCTCTCTCTCTCCTCTCTTTCTTTTGTTTGACTGTTTCTATCTGTCTGTTAATCTGTCTGTCTCTCCCTCTCTCTCTTTACTACAGACACACACACAGACACACACACACACACGGGTAAGCGTTGATCAATGATCCGTCATGATATTGTAGAGAATTGAACATCATAGGTTCATTGTTGAGTGGATTAAGATGTTGTGAGCTGACACTTTATGAATAGGATTTTGGCGCCAAATATAGATTTATGGAAACCCGTCAACAAATCAGACATGAACATGCTCAAACCCAAAACAAACAGAAGCACGCTCGCTGCACGAACACACACACACACACACACACACACCACACACACACACACACTGACTCACTCAGTCACGGGCGTGTGTACACACACACACACATGTACCACACACAACACATGTACAACACACACACAATATAATATAGGATGCTTCAGAAAAATAGATATCACCTCATAATTCAATTCTCGTTCGAAATTTTACAGAATAAGAAAACAACGCATAAGTCCGTGTTTAATGTTTCTTTCTGGCATAGAGATGCCATTCACTCGGAAAAAAATGATATTAGTTACTCATTATATTAACCTTTTATAAACTGTATGTATATATATATATATAATATATATATTTATGTGTGTGTGGGTGTGTGTGTGTGTGTGTGTGTGTGTGTATTGTAGTTGTTTGGGTATGTGTGTATTGTGTGTGTGTAAATAGAGATAACATGGGTATGTCATATTTATAAGTAAACAGTGCTCAAGATAGAGTATTTATATTTGGGTTTAGGTAGCATGGACATCGAGTCTCTGGTTACTTGTCTCACCTATGTGATCTTCAGAACTATGTATATATTTTTTTTTTCAATATAATTTTGAAACTGTCTTGGACAATTTGTTTGAAAAGATCTTTGAGAATTTTGTTGAAATTTTGATTTAAGGCCAAAATTTTGAGGATAAGTCATTGAATTTTGAAGGTGAACTTTAATTAAAGCTTAAGCATTTTTGAATGGTGGTAATTGTAATCAATGAAATTTAAAAAAGAAACCAACAAACACTGTTTACACACACACACACCCACACACACACATATATAATATATATATATATATATATATATATAATATATGTGAATGTGTGCATGTGTGTGCATATATATTCTGCGTGTAAATATGATATCCGTATATGTATATTGTGTGTGCATGTCACTGAGAAAAGCAAGTAAAAATTCATGATGTATGTGTGTATGTCCGGAGGAAAGTAAGGAAATAAAACAATCAAGTGACAAGTATACCTATATATATATATATATATATATATATATATATATATATATATATATATATATATATACGATCACCAAATATTGATTTTTGAGGGAAAAAATGAAGATTTGATTTTATTCATGAAGATAATTAAAAATGAAATTTAAAAGATAGCAGCATATATTTTTTGCCTTTAATGTTTTAAATAGGAGACATTATTTTTTCTCTTCATTGTGTCTGGATCAACGCAAGGTCTTTTTTTTACATAAAATATTTTAATGGGGAATTCTGCGAGGATCCAAATCACGATTCAATAATAATAGATCTGCGAGACTAGCTTTTTAACATTCTACTTCTACCCATGTGATGCTGGGCAGCAGCTTCTTGTTGACAAATAAACACGTGCACTCACACATACACATAGATATATATGTATTTATAGCTATGTGTGTGTATGTGTGCATTCATGAGTGTGTGTATTTATGGGGGTATGTGTATAGTTTAAATACATACATACACACAGATAGGAGGATATATGCATCATATATTACATATACAAAAAAAACCGTACAAGAAAGAAAAGGAAGGAATACAAAGAAACAAAGAATATGGTATCTAACACACATACAACACACTGCATTATATATATATATATATATATATATATAATATATATATAATATATATATATAATATTAGTAATAGTATTAGTGGAAAAGATTTACAGGTCTACTATAGTTTCTATCTAAATGACTTAGTCAAGTAGAAATTAGGTTCCTGATAAACTTATATGAGTAATACAAAAAATATAAAAAAAATAAATCGAAAGAGAAAATAAGTCGCTAATAAATTGACAATCGAGTTGACCCTTTCGATCGGAGTTGTGATTGGCCAGATACTATAACAAAGTTTCGTCATGACATCTAATCTGAACGCGCGTGCGCGCGCGCACACACACCCACACACACCACACACACACATGCGCACGCATATAAGCATATATCTACACAGAGAGGAAAGAGATTAAACTATCTAATAACATGAAAAACAGACTTGAACCAATTAACTGGGAAATGTTCATTTTTATAAAAATCTTTTATGAATACAAAGTCTAGCACTGATAATGACTGTACCCCATACACACACCACACACAACACCCACATATACATATTATATATTATATATATATATATATATATATATGTATATATATATATATACGGAGTGATGGCAGTGATATAAGCGTAACATCTAAAAGAGATAATGAATAAAATGTCGTCATAACTTTTAAGCGTATTAAACAGTAAGAAACAAGTCGGTAAGATTATCATTTTTTATTTATGGTTTAATATAGAGTATCCATGTAAGTAATCATACCAATCTCTATGAAATAATCAATACGCTTCCTACACCTCTATATATATATATATATTATATATATATATATATTATATATATATGTGTGTGTGGTGTTTATGTGTGTATGTAATATTATATAGATAATATCGGTGTTATATTTATAAGTAAAACAGTGCTCAATTCATGGAAGAGCATTCATCTGAGTCAAGTAGCAGGGATATGGAGTAGTTCTATTCTAGTGTATTGATCTTCCAGATCTTCATTTTAAGTATGTTATAAAATAATATTCGAAGCAAATACAATGCGTAAAAAATAAGACAAAATATGTTTTATATGTCTAATCGATTTCAAAGCAAGCTTTATCATCAGAGTTTATTTCTCTGAAATTAAACTCTGATGATAAAGCTTTGCTCGATTAGACATATCTCTACGCATTGTATGCTCGAATTTTATTATTTTATATATATATATGTATATGTATATGTACCTCATAGTGTCATCCATGGTTAGAGCTTGATGTGCAATGTGTGTAGGTATATGAATTCAATATTGATGAATATAGAGAAAAATGTCATGTAATAATTTATTTCAACCGAAATTATCTAGCTCGATCCAGCATCTCAAAAATAGTGCAAAATCTTGTTTAGTCAAATCATGTTTTTCTTTCAATCATATATATATATATATAATATATATATATATATATATATACGAACTCACCGCAAGAGCAGATGTGACATAATTTACATTTTTCTCAGAGTTCCCTTCTCCTAACTGGTTGCCTAACTAAAGATAAAGAGCTCAGTCTGTTTACTATTCTCCATATCTGGAGGGAGAATAATTTGATTTACCTTTCCAAAGGATATTACCACTATGATATATATATTTAACGTACGCAAACAGTTTGTTTGATATGGCTATCCGACAATTTTTGTGAGAATATGTGCTTAATTGAAGTCATACCTAATTTGAAATTAATTAGTTGATATAATGAATTAGGCGAATATATCTGTTCAAATGTAAAGCGTAAACAAATCGAGAAAAAGTCAACTCTGTATGTACATTTCGGCCTATTATCAGCAGAGTTATAGACTGGGAGCCGCTTTGTGTGTTATTCGAACCCAAATATATATATATATATATATATATATATTATATATATATATTTTGTGTTTGTGTTTTGTGTGTATATATATATATATATATATATATATATATATATATATAATTTCTCCGTGTGCCACTATCGACATTTAACCTGACACATCGAGAAATACACACACACACACACACACACACACACACACACGCATACACGCACTACACACTCAAATGCACACATACACATATATGTGCATAAACTGGCGTGAACTACATACGTGAGAACCACTTTATTCTAATCTATGTCTGCCTGTGTGCAACCCTAACGAAGAGAACCAATTGTAAATTGCTATGAGTCATATAATGTCTATACTTACAATTTAGCATCTTCATAGAAGATACCTTTACTTATATCTTGGAACAGTGATGAACCTTTTGAAATTCCTCCAAGATCTATTACGCCCATTTCAAACGTGTCCATTTTTCTTTTCTTTTCTTCATGCACTTCTTCTTCTTCTTCTTCTTCTTCATTTTCTGACATCTGTTTAGTTTCACATTCTACCATTAATCGCCATTACAGAAGAATTATTGAAATAGCGACAATTCTACGATCAATTGCAACATTCGCCACATTCCTTACAATTTTAGAAATGTCGCTCGTAGGGAAACGGTTATCGTTGTAGAAAATGAAATCGACGAACAAAGTTCAAATCCTGGACGTGGTTGTTTGTATTTGACTTCGGACTAATGATCGTGTAAAAACCATTTTGAATCCATCTGCCCCCCCCCACTATGGGGAAATAGTAGACGACACATGGTTCTTTAGCCTTGGTAAGACAATCAGTCTTTGAGAAGAAAATGAACCCTGCGACTCGAGTTCAAATCCTGGACGAGATTGTTTGCATTTGGTTGTTAGTTGTTTGGTTGGATTTTTATGGCATGTCAACCTTTGTTGGCTTATTTCATACCGAAAACGTTTTGTTTTATTTATTCTTGATGGTATTTAAAATCTTTTCAGTGGTTTCTGAAATCTTTCACAAGAAGTTGGGATATCATCCCATTAAGTTCCAAATAACAGAAGAACAAATGACTTGACACCACGTTCCATTAGGAGGGTATTTATGCGCCCATGAACCGATGGAACAAGTACATCAATATCGATGGTAACGACAGAGAAGCTTATATAATAACCCTCTGCTATTTTCTTTGGCGAAGATTGGTTGGTTGGTTGGATTTTTACGGCATGTCAACCCTTGTTGGCTTATTTCATGTCGAAGACGTTTTGTTTTATTCATTCGTGATGGTATTCAATTTTTTTTAAAACTCAATTTTTTCTAAACACTTTTTGTAGAGCTCATTTTTTATATTAACCCGTAGATTGCACCCTTAACAGGTACTACCACTCCGGTCAGAGTGAACCTAGGAATAATGGCAATGTACTCCACACTCCCCAGAGCTGTAGAACTGAAACTTCACCATTAGATGCATTTTAACGTCATACCCAGAACAATGTTTGCAATTGACTTGTGGCTAATTCTGTTGTAAAAGGCATGAATCAACCTTTCTTCCCCAGCTATGGGTAAATAGTTGACCAGACTGGTTTCATTAGCCTTGGTAAGGCAACCAGTATAGGAGAAGGGAAAACTCTGAAAGCAAACCAGTTTTACTTCGCTTAAAATTGAACCTGTGTCCCATCCTGTGTTCCATCATAGTGTAATGGTTAGCAACTGTATTACTACTGAATTGTGAGTTCGATCCCCACACTCGTGACTTTGTATGACATCCTATTATTAATCTTTAATTAAAAACAATGCAACAATACGGGGCGTCCCACTATCAAGTCAGGAAAAATCCAAGATCCAAAATAAACCAGCTTAGAACTAACCAATATACATGACAGAAGATGACATAGAATTGACAGATAATAGCAACTCCGAGATTATAGAAGATGAGTATACAACCACGGGTATACTCACCACAATCAATAATATACGAATATATAAAGTATGGCTATACTCTTCGGGCAGAAAAATAACGAAAAAGGAAAGAAAAGAGGGAAAGTGAAAGAAAAAAAAAACGAAAGAAAGAAACAATGAAAACTTTTTCTAATAGAAAATCAGGGAGAGAATTCGTTTTTTTAACTTCTCAGACAAGAATAGGGCATGGGTTTGGTCGAAATTATGTCTTTGCTGGTGTCCACAAATTTTCCTTCATGAAATGATGTGCGATCGGTCGTTTTACAAACAAACAGAAATCTACAGATATACAGACAGACATACAGAATCTTTCTTTTATATATAGATGATAATTATTACTCACCAAACCTTTGAATATTGTATAATAAGTGTACTTACCTAAAAAGAAAAAAAGAAAAAAAGAAAAAAGAATTAAAATCAAAGGAATATACGTAAATTAGAAGTTTGTACATAAATAATATATACAAAGGAATGTATAGAATGTCAATTGGCAAAATGTACGACATATCAATCACTTTCAACATCAACATGAAATACAAACCTAAAACTTTTAACGACTATTTTTAATGATTTGTTTGTTTGTTTTTTTTTTATGGTATATCAACCACGGTGGGTCATTTAATGCTGGCAAAATTTTGAAAGATTCGTATCGATAGGTTGGAAAAAACATTTTTAAACTCATTTTTTGTAAACGAATTTTCTATCTAAAACATAAATGGGACCCTAACAGGTACTACCACTCCAGGTCAGAGTAGACCTGGGAACAATGGTGATGAAAATGTGTTCCACATTTCTCAGACCTCCAGAACTGAAACCTCACCATCAGTTAGTTCAACGTCATACCCCGGATATGAAGATCCTCAGTCACCGTCTTCTAGCACCCATATGATAAAAAAGGGTTGGGGTGGCCTTTAGAGAAATGGGGTTGGGGCAATCATATAGGTGCTAAGGTTTGATATGACCAGCCGATTGATCGGAGGCGTCTCCGACCACCCGTTTTAATGATCATCTTATTATAATGGAGATTCATTGTCTGTCAGTCACCGAAACTACGTCATTTATTACATCACAATACCCTCAAGAATTGCGGGAATTTATCAATGAGTATTTATTTTGTAGTCAAGATCATTAATACATAGAATAAAGTCAAGCTAATGAAAATCTGAGTCAAATTAACCTCAAAACAGACCATGTTATTAGTGAGTTTAAGATATTATTCATCTCTAATATCATTTTTTATTCTCCAACGTATTAAAATCAAAATATTCTCCCTACATCTATGGGTAAATAGGGCGAAGTGAGCGCTTGAACCTTGGTTAGGCAACCAGTCTATGAGAAGGAAAACTCTGAATTTAAAGCTTTTAAACACCGCTTTAGAAATTGATCTTCTGTCATATTCTGCTTGTGCAGAGTGGTTGGTGTATATATATATATATATATATATATAATATATATATATATATATTA
>CM042166.1:4469273-4474273 GCA_023376005.1 Doryteuthis pealeii
AAAGGATTCTATCCCCTTTCCATTAGCGCTAGACCAAGGAGATTGTTTTGACGTCCGAGACGGAGCGCCACACCTACTATCAGCTCCTCGCTTTCCGCACCTCATCCCTGTGCAACCATTGCACCCTATTCTGCATTAATACCGATAAATGTAATGATATTATCTTTTGCGCACTATTCTGCATTAGAACCATTAGAATGTAATGCTTTTTATACGTAAAAAGTAAAGTAAAGTAAAGTCGTCGGGGCGGCCTAAAGTCGATATCAGCGAGGAAGTCTATCCCCTTTTCACTAGCGCTAGACCAAGGAGATTGTTTTAGCATCTGAGGTGGAGCGCCACACCTACCATCAGCTCCTTACTTTACCGCACAGATCCCTGTGCTACTCATACGCTGAGTTGGCGAGGACCGGTATCGAACTTGGAACCTTGTGGTTTCTAGCCGAACGCTCTACCGACTGAGCAATGCTTTTTATACGTAATCTAATGATATTATCTCTTGCGTGCTATTCTGCATTAGTAGCAAAATTACAACAAACTTATTGAAAAAAATTACGATTAGGTTTTCTGTATTGTTTATAATAAAAAGACTTAAAAGAGAAGGAACGTGGATAAAAAGATGAGTGTCAAAAACATTTTCTGGATAAAAAAAAAGTTTAATGTTAAATAATAAAGAAAATAAAAACTGGTGGGTAGGGGGGAGATAAACAAAAGAATCAAACAAAGAAAAAATAAATTTGATAAGATTAAATTAATCTCATCAAAAACTGATTAAAAAGAACAATTGAATTCAATCGAATCAGTAATTTAAAACAAAGCAGATTATAAAACATTCCTTTGAAATTATTTTCAAATTCCAAAACAACATTTATTCATTCATTTATTTATTTATTTATTTTTTATTAAAGAAACGCAATATGAGTCTAGGTAAAAAAAAATCATACATTAGTATAAAAGAAGAAGAAAAAAGTCGTCGGGTGGTCTAAAGTCGGTACCAGCCAGACAACGAGGGAGTCTATTCCCTTTTCACTAGCGCTAGACTAAGAAGATATTTTAGCGTCTGAGGTGGAGTGCCACACCAACCATTAGCTCCTCACTTTACCGCACAGATCCATATGCTACTCATACGCTAAGTTGGCGAGGGTCGGTATAGAACCGAGAATCTCGCTGTTCCCATGTGGACACTCAACTAACTGAGCGAAACCGGCTGTAATTCAATGTAAAAATAACATTAGGAGGTTTTTCATAAGTTTCAAAAATGAACTCTGAAATGTTCAGTTGGACACATGGTGCAACGGTTATAAGAGTTGAGAAAGCCGGAAGGCACGTCGCCTGAAAAGTTGTGTATATCTTATCTTATTATTAATAATAGAGCTTCGGTTTCTATTTGTCTGTAGCGTCAATTACGTCACTGCTTACGTCACAGTCATTTCAGGAATTAAGTTTCTCAATGAGTGTTTTATTTTATAGTCAATATCATTACTACATAAAAATATCAAAATTCTATGATAAAATCAATTAATTGTCAAATTTTCACGAAAATTTCGATATTAAATCGCCTTTAGATGAATTTATGTTTAAAATAGTTTTTTCCTAAAATATAAGAGGGGATTTTTTTTTTTTACTAGGTCGACCCTATTTGATTTTATGAAATCCGAACAAAATATACTTTACTCATATGATTTTTTCAATTTTTCTCTAAAGATAAGACGTTTCGGAGGTCCTTACTGTCGTAAAACAAAACAAACATCTCAGTAGAGGGGATGATATGATGTTTTTTAAGTAAGTAATTTTTTTAAATATTAAAGGTTTTATTTTATTTATTTAATTCTCCTCTCCCACAGGCAATATCTTTCAAAAAATTATTTTTACGCCGCCCGGAGGGTGTTTCTTTTGTTGTGTTTTTTAATAATTTAATATGATATTTTATTACGTTAAAACTTAAATACTTGCGTACGCTTTTGCTAGCAACAATAAAGATGAGGAGAATAATCCAAAAAATCCAAATAATACAAATTATCAATCCTCATCTAAAACATTCAGACAAATAGTATTTATTAATTCATTTTGGCTAATTTTCTTCGTATTTTTCCTCTTTCCACCATTGGTTTCCAGGCCGATTCACTCTTCGGTCATAAAAGTGTGTATTTACCTAATCTATCCAGGATGTGGCACAAGGTCAATTATTAAGCAGAGTTTAACAGGTTTGAATTCAGATTTTTTTCTTCTCCTCGACCGTTTTCCATACTAAGGAAAATGATAATAAATAGCAGGACCTGTGGATATACCACAGTATGGTAATTTAGTTAATACTAGAAGCGGCTACCCGGCGTCGCCTGGGTAGAGGGGATTTTTTAAAGTTAGTCCTGCAGATTCATTATTACTGAATCATGAGTGAGATCCTCGTAGAATGCCCAATTAAAATTCCTACGTAAAAAAAAGACCTTGACCAGCCACTCTGAAAAGAAATGTTAATGTCTACTATTCAAAATATCAAATGGAAAAAAATCCATGCTGTTATCATTTAAATTTTATTTTTTAATTATCTTCACGAATATAAATCAAATCTTTGTCATTTTTGCTCAAAAACCAAGCCCTGGTGATATTTACTGTATATATACATTTACTTTGTCGTTAATTGTTTTGAAGGGTAATTTAGCTGACGGTCATCGTCTACGCTTATGAAATAGCAATGTTGTCTTATTAAATGATTATGAGCCCTCTGGCGGCCTTGACATATATCCCTATGTATGTATTTTTCAGTTGAATTCTTATTCGCTTATTGTTGATGATGATACCTCAGTGGATAAGAACTTTGACTGATGGAAAATCGGTCGGTTTTTATCCCAGTTGGAGGTAGCCTGCGAAGTCTAGCTACACTGAGAAGACCTGATATGTTGAACCACGGTATCTGTGAATGATTACACACACACACACACACACACACACATACATACACACACACACACACACACACACACACACACACACATATATATATATATATATATATATATGTATGTATATATGAGGTAAAATAAGGAATGAAAGAACAAAACTCAGACAAAAATGTGTAGGCTTGAGGAAGCGGAATTTAACATTCCAGCGAAATATACTACAAATTTTTGTCTGAATTTTGTACTTTCATTCCTTATTTTACCTCATTCTGTCGGATTCATTCCAATCCCATTTTCTTTATATATACTAGCAAATATATGCACCCTCCGGGTGCAAGTATTTAAGTTTAAATGTAAGAAAATATTAGATTAAATCAGAAAGGCGAATGAAACTAATTAAGAATTCAGATAAAAAGATTTTGAAACAGAGGGGGTATAATCGGAAAATAGAACAACTGAAACTTGATCTTCATCACTTCCGTTTTTCAATGCTAAATTTTCCTAATTTAACTATTTAGTTAAAATAGGAAGTAAAGAATAGCATTACAATTATTTCTTCTTGTTAATGAATTTCTTTTAAGATTTATTGAAGAGATTTTTACTCATATTCATTAAGATAAAACCAAACAATTAGAAATCAATAATACCAATCACATTTTTATTGAAATCAGTTTTTTAAACATCAATATGCAAATTAGCTTTACGTTTACACTGAAAACTGGTATTTTGTTGTATATATAAATTCAATTGCATGTTATTAGTATTTAGGTAAGGCCAACAGTATTAATAATATCAAAAAGTTTTATTATTAATTGAGGTTTAAATAGAAACATGGAGAATGTGACGTAAATAACTAAGGGAATTGTGACTTGAGTAGTAACAGAGTTTCGGTTACAGACAGAAAAACACACAATCTCCATTATAATAAGATATAATATATATAGTGTTGTTATGTGTCCAACCGGAGAAAATTAAATATTCTATAAAAAAAAAAAGGTCAGCAAAATGGATTGTTAAAAAAAAACAATGTACATTAGCGACACATTAAAAGAAAATTGTTTAACATTAGCGACATCTTCTTCGGACTAAGAGTAACCATATTCTGCGTCTGTATATAAATATGCCTATGTATATATACACACATATATTTCCTCCCCTTTCTTGTTTGTTGGGAGTCGCAGAAATAGTTAATTTGTAACATCTGTATATTTGCAGGTGTGTGTGTGTGTGGCATATATATATATATATATATGCCACATACACACACCTGCAATATATATATATATATATGTGTGTGTGTGTATATATATATGCCAGGTGTGTGTGTGTGGCATATATATATATGTATATATATGTATATATATATATGCCATACACACACACCTGTCATATATATATATATATATATATATATATATATATATATATATATATATATGCCATACACACACACCTGGCATATATATATATATATATATATATATATATATATATATATATATATATATATATAATTAGGATGTGTCGGCATTTTGATTTATTATCAAAGTAAAAATTCATTCTTCGGGCTGACGTCAATCAGACTTAGCTGAAACGAGTTGAAAAAATGATTTCCCTTTTCTGTTTTTTGTTCTTTTTTTGTTAATAATTCCTTTCTTCTCGATTCTTTTTAGTTCTCTCTCTCTCTCTCCTCTCTCTCTCTCTCTCTCTCTCTCTCTCTCTCTCTCTCTTTCCTTTTTTCTTTCTCTCTTCTTTCGTACCCTCAACTCAACACGCGACCCGTGTTAATCACCCCAGGATTATTCTTTTGTCGACAATTCTAAAAACCTTAAGCAATTCATTAAAAGGAAAGAACAAATCAAATCTCTGACTAATTTGCCGCGATTCTTCTCATCGTTATTCACCGGCCGTTTACATCTACGGTCTTTATTTTCCCTTGTAAACAATGCGCATCTTTTTTTCTTTCTTTCTTTCATTATTTTATTCTGTATTTCTTTATTCGATTTCTTTTTTATTTTATTATTTCTTTCAATATTAGTATTACTCTTTCAACTTACTATCTTTCTTTTTTCTTTCTTTTTTCAAATCCTTTTTTCTTAGTATTCC
>CM042166.1:4479273-4496773 GCA_023376005.1 Doryteuthis pealeii
GGAAGAAAAAATGGAACAGTACGAAATCTTCCGACAGATGTCAAATTCATATGAAGCGCGGCTGTGTAACGGTTATTGCAATTCAAATATTGGATATTTCACTTCGGCCCTTAGAAAAGGCATGAATCCATCTACACTGCTTCTAACCCAGTGATGGGTAGATAGTAGGACAAACCGGGTTCTTTAACCTTAAGTATTGTAACGCGAGCATCAGAGTCAACTGAGAAATAATAGGAAGAGTCACAACGAGTATTGTCCATAGGGAAAAAGGTTTACTAAGCAAAAATACAAGGCAATAAGGGTAATTAGCAATTGCTCGGTTCCATTAACAAGTTCCATAACATCTCGTAAGATGTGGAGATTTCGTCAGACATTATTTATAGATGATTCCATTCTCATTATTTAGATACTATATGACAACACAACGACTGATCTAGGAGAAATAAATTCATGAATTTAAACCAACTGTATTTCGCTCAAAAATAGACCTTGTGTCATATGCTGGTATTGGAGAAGTTAGAAAAATACATACTTTATACGCTTAAAAAAAGAAAACGCTTCGGTTTATGAATTTACCCCACCATCTGCCAAGAGCAGGAGACGACACAAGGTCATTTTTCTAAGCTGAGTTTTACAGTGTTGAATTCAAATGTCTCCTTTTCCTAGACCGGTTGCTTAATTAAGGTTAAAGATTCCAGTCCGTCCTACGATTTACCCATAGCTGGAGGGAGAAGAGTTGGATATATAATCACTATTCAGCTGTAATGGATCAGCGAGATTAGCTTGCTAATCATTGCATCAGCACGGGATGCTTAAATCATTTACCCAACCCATTCACCGCGAGTAGGATTTGTCACAAGTATGGGGCATCCAGCGAGGATCGAACGCACAATGAAGTAGTAATGAATCTGTGAGACTAGCTTGTTATCCATTATACCAGGTTGGGACACCTAAAAGAAATTATTTTCTTGGTCTCCCACCAAGCAAGATTAATACATCTTTTTTATATAATTAAAAAAATTCTATGGGGCTTCTGTTGAGGAAAAAATTGCTAGTAACGGATCTAAGACATGATACCTAAATCCTTAGCTTGTTAACCATTACATCACGGCAGGATCTCCATAAGAAGCTTAAATAAGGACCCAGTTCAGCATTATACTTACAGTGGGAATCGAATCTCTTCTTAGAAACCTAAAAATAAAACTATTGGAATGTTCAAAATCTAGCAGAGCAAACAATTCCCCGGAGTCTCATTAATTACTAGAGAATATTTGGTGGTCATGGTTTTGGTTGTTATTGATTTATACAATAGGAAACAGATGGATAAAAAAAACAAACGTTGTGTCGATATAGAGGATGCGACAGAAACATCTCTCACATCCTGTGTGTGGCAAGCTGCAATGGTAGATCCATCTAGCTTCTATAAAAAGATATATATCTCAAAGTATTTCAGGATAGGGATTCTAGATTTAAGTCATTAAGGGTAGAGATTCTAGCATTAAGTATTTGTTGAGTAGGGATTCTGGTTTTAAGCCTTTTCAGCCAAAGTTTTTTTTTAAAGATTGGTGAATCTATAATTGCTACATAGATAGCTTTTCGTGCTCATTTTAGGTTACCTGAGAATGATGCTGTTCCGGATACAATTTTTAACGCATAGCTGTATCGATTTTCTATCCGGAAAAGCATAATTCGAAGTAAAGTTAGCGGAGGGGCCAATTATCAGTATTAGCCGGACAACGAGGGAGTCTATCCTCTTTTCACTTATCCTAGACCGGGAAGATTGTTTTTGTTGAGGTGTCGAGTATGTGGAGTACGCCTTCATCACCATTGCACCCAGGTCGACTCTGACCCGGAGTGTAGTACCCGTTGAGTAATTCTGGTTTGAATAGAAACAAATGTTTTTGAGTACTCATTAAGAATGAATAAAACAAAAATGTCTTCGGCATGAAATAGCCCAACAAGGGTTGATATGCCATAAAATCCAACCAACCAACCAGCCAGCCAGTCAACCAACTTGAACTCAAAATTCTGTTCAACAACAACAACAACAACAACAACAACCACAACAACAATGCAATTACGGGATTACAGACTGTCTCTTTGGGACTTGTCATTAATTTTCGCTCATGTTGTGTATAATTTGATCAGCGTGTTAATCGTTTAAAAGCTTCTGTTGAGTAGATAATTGCCAAGGTCACAGATGCTACTCTGGCCACCAGGGTTCGCTTAATTTGCATATCACCACCAATTTGGGCTGAGAGGAGGAGGAGGAGGAGGAAGAGTGGGTGGTGTGGTTCGAGCGACTAAGCGGCAACAAAATAGCCGATAAAACAACCGTCCATCACATTTTACTATGAATTCGCTTAACCCTTCGATTACCATTTCATCTTTAAGCTTGTGTCTGTCTTTGTATCTATGTATCTATTTATGTATGTATGTATGTATGTATGTATCTCTCTCTCTCTCTATATATATATATATATATATATGTAAAAACAAATTTCTTTTGTGATAAACAAAGAAATACAGTGCTCAATACAGTTTGTAAGAGCTAATATTTATTTAACAATGTTTTCAAGATCAATGTTCATTATCAACGAAAAAGCAAATCAGGTTATAATATATATATATATATATATATATATTATATATATATATATATATATATATATATATATATATATATATATATATATATATATATATGTATGTGTATGTGTGTGTGTGTGTCTGTGTGTTGTGTAGGTGTGTGTGTACATCTAAGTTAAGTTCTTTTTGGAAGAAAATAAGTGAAACAGGAAGATCATACCAATGAGACCAAATTAGTAAAGATCAGATTAAAGATCAGACTGAAGAGGCATTGAAATGCCGAAATAAATTTATATCTACAACAAAGTATCCGTTTACTCATTAATATATATACACTTCTCTCTCTCTCTCTCTCTCTCTCTCTCTCTCCATATATATATATATATATATATATATGTGTGTGTGTGTGTGTGTGTGTGTGTGTGTGTTGACTTCAAAAACAATGTGCCAAGTGTGCTGAAAGGCGGACAAATCTGTGGAATAGCATGTACGTTTCATGGTTTAAAATCCTTTCCTTCTTGGTCAGACCGCGAACCTTTCGGGTTATTTGTCTCTGTTTGACCACAAATTGTTTTGTCGAATTCAGCTTTTATAGAATTCTTTTTTGTTTAAGTTAAAAGATTACAAATTCTTTGTTCCTCGAGAAAAAAAATTACCAAAAAGTCAAAAAGGGCAACTGAACTTCAACCGCCACCCCACCCCATTCCAAAACTGCTAAAACGAGAACGAAGAAATTTGAAATCTCAAAGACTCACAGTTCAACCTTTGACACTATTTTTAACACTAGACAGAGACGTTTCTTTTTTCTTTTATCAACTCGACAATCAAATTGGTTGATTTAACGTTTATCAAAAATTAATAGTTATGACAAAGAATTTTAATATAAAAGGCATTTAGAAGATGAAGAAGAAGGACGGGAGGCTGGATGAACAGCGAGTCAAGTTGAGGGCGTGACATTTGAGTTAATTAGAAAATGATGAAAATTAAGAATACGAACAGATGTCTAAATATAGAAGGCGATTTAACCTTGAGTATTTTGCAACGTCCAATCAGAAGCAAGGATTCATAACTGACGACTTTGCCAAGGATATCAAAAAGTTTTGCGAATCTGCCAATATAAGTTTGCTTATAGGCCGTTAAAAATAGATTTTTTTGGAGAAGAAGAAGACGGAGGGCGAGTGGGGGGGGAAAGATTCGGGAAGGCACATTTAGTAAAAAGTGCAAATAATCATTGCTTGATGGTCATAAAAAGATTGGCCGAACCCTATTGCCCTTATGGCAAACTCCCAATCATTTTATCATATGGGTGCTAGAAGGTGGTGGTTGAGGGGCTTCATTTCGGGGTTGGTTGGCTGATTTGTTGGTTGTTTTACGACCTATCACCCCTTTCATTAATGCCGAATTAAGTCTATTTGAAATTTGGTTTCTTACAGTGCCTGCTGTTGCTTAAATGGTCACCCATCTAAGTATTAAACAGGCTCATTGATGCTTAACTTTGGTGATCTAGCGGGAACCGATGCTTTCAACTGGACTTTACCATAAGTCCTATGTCCTGGATATGATGTTAAACTCTTTCTGATAATGAGGCTTCAATTCTGGAGTTCCTTTCGATAAACAAAATACTTTTACCATCATTACATATACTAGTACAAAATAAAAAAACACCTCCGGGTGATGTAAAAATAGATTTTTGAAACCTATTGCCTGAGGGGTGGGAGTAAAAAATTCAATGTCAGCGAGTTTGTACCCTAAGTAAATAAAATCATCAAATTCATTAAAGGATTAAAAAATAAAACAATTTGAAATGTAAACTTTAAATATGTATTAAAATAAAACAAACTATATATAGATATATAATACCAGTCATGTATTTATTAAAACTTGTTTTAAAAAACAATGAGGACTGTTTAATGTTGCATGTTCAAATTTTGAGTGTATTTATTCTATGTTATGACGATTTTGGGTAATGTGCCGTAAGCAATGACGTAATTTTTGTTACAGACAAAAGTGAAGCGAATCTCCATTATTAAGAGATTCTATTGCATGTTTACGTGAATGCTTTTTTTAAACATGCAACACGAGAATACAGTTATATAAAAATACCACCATTAAAAAAAAACATTTAAAAAAGAAATGCCATATCTAGACTACTTCAGTTCCAGTGATCTTTTAAAAAAGAGATTTTATCTCGAAAATTCAAGAATAAACTACAGGTTAACACACAACACCATTGTTACCGTATTATTATTTTTTCTTTACACCTGCATTGTGATAGCCTTCTAAATCAATCAATGTGTATGTATGCGCGCGTGTGTGTGTGTGTAAGATAATGCAAATGACTCGTAAGAAAGGGATGATTCTATTTGGGATCAACGAAATTTCACTGTACATCCATACTGTATGCTCTTATAGACTCATACAAAATTTTTTATTATCCACAAGAGAGCTAAAAGTAGGATAACTAATAAATTGATTATATACAGAGCAATATTTAACATTCAAAGAAAGAAAAACTTAACATTTATTTTGTTAAATCTATCAGATGAGACAAGACTTGTTTTGAGTCCGGTCGAAATAAATTTATCATTGATAAATGACGGTGTTAAGTTGTTCTTTCTTTGTAACCAATTAAGTAACCAATTCGAAGTAACCAAATAAAAAATATTTATGAAGCAAAAATTGCAACAACGTTAGAATAGTAGTACACCAAAGAAATTATCACCAATTGATCCAACATTTGGGAAAATGGAAGCTGGGATATAGAAAATCCCAAAAGGGAATAGATTCTATTGGCACGATTGCTCATTGGCCACACAAGACTTACGCACTCATCTATACAAGAACAACCACGATGTGTAACATTTCAAACACTCTGCACTTTTAAATACGCCCTCATAGAATGTGGACTTAATACTCGTATCAGAAAACGATTTTTTAACGCAAATCACATGAAAAAACTGTTTGAAAATGTTAACATAGATGCCATTTTGTCTTTTTTAAGAGAAATAAAGATATATTGAAAATTATGAATCAAATATGAAATACGTCGACGAAACTATCTACAAAAATATAAATGTAAAGGAAAATTGATTACCAACTTTTGTCTCACACTCTTAAAAATAATTTTATATCATTTGAGATGTAAATATCTGAGTAACTACAAGAAGAAGAAAAAAGAAAAAAAAAGGATGACACGCTGAAAGAAAGAAGAAAGAAAGAAAGAAAGGATAGCTAATAGAAGAAAAAGAAGAAAGAAAGGATGTCTAATAGGAAAAAAGAAAGAAAGAAAGAAAGAAAGAAAGAAAGAATGGCTAAAGTAAAGCATTTCATAACCAACTTTTGTCGGCTGACTTCTGATTTAGATCGGAAAATTAAAACGGAAAGTTTTTTGGTGGTCCCCAATGACAGTTTAACTACAGTCTATGAATGAACATTTTGCGAATTGGGATTAAGGTTGTTTTTAATTACGTATTGCTTTAAAAAAAACAACAAAAACCCAAGTTAACCCAAATTACTATACATTTAATGTTGAAAAATATTTTTTAAACTAAGTTTAATTAAAATTATACATTGCAATACTAACACAAACAACTGTCTCAATAATAGATTCAACAATTAATTTCAATGGTTAATTAAATGTATACTAATTTAGGGTTTTTGTTGTTTATTTTTTAAGCGATACGCAATTAAAAACAACCTTAATCCCCTAAAACCGTAACCCAATTCGCAAAATGTTAATTCATAGTCTGTAAAACTGTCATTGGGGATCACCAAAAAACTTTCCGTTTTAATTTTCCGACCTAAAGCAGAAGTCAGACCTTTTGTCTCACACTCTTAAAAATAAGATATTTGCCTATAAACTATTCCCTAACAAATCATATATATATATATATATATATATATATATATATATGTCATCCGCTGACACCGTGATTTGACGTTTCACGTCTCTTCACAGTGTCAAGACACAGCAACTACCACTGGCCAGGAGCGAAACCCGACTGACTTTTCGTCCGCCAGATTCATTAACCTCTCAGATATTTGACAGCTGCCATAAAGGGTGGTGGTGTTTAAACTATTAAATACATACATTTATTTATATATTTTACGATCATTAGAGAGATCATGTCTTTAAACAGGTCTTTGCTTTATGCTGGCAGTGAAAGTTAATTTCAATCACACCCAGAGAGCTGTACCGGGTTTTTGGAGCATATGATATATATATATATATATATATATATATATATATATATATATATATATATATATATATATATATACCAAACCTTTCATACGAGCAGGATGTGATACAAGGTCATTTTATTAAGCAGATTTTAACAGGTTTGAATTCAGAGTTTTTTTTTCCTAGACCGGTTACCTACCCAAGATTGAACAGCCCAGTCTGCCCTACTATCCATCCATAGCTGGAGGCAAAGTAGTTGGATGCATACCTTTCCCAATGGTATTAGCACTATGTGTAATGCAAAGGTCCAGGATTTTAAATCCGATCGACGAGTCCATTTCATACGTCTCAACCCATTAAATCACGCGCCTCCCCTTTAGCTCAGTCGGTGGAGCGTCCGGCTAGGAAAAACAAGGTTCCGGTTTCGATACTGTAGCGCTCTATCTCAGACGCCAAAACAATCTCCTTGGTGAAGCCCTAGTGAAAAGGTGATACACTCCTTCACTTTCTGGTTGATACCGACTTTAGGCACACCGCAATTTGGCATTAAATAATCCACATGGTTGATATGCCATTAAACGAAACCAAATAAAACCAAAGAATTGGTATTGACTGTTTCGTACTAAAATATCTTACAGTCACATACCAATAAAGTAAGATGGTAGAATTGTTCTCCGATCGAGGAATCACTGTTGCCATGGAGTATTCTCTAGTTCCTTCGATCTAAATGTAAATTGAAATGTCTTCCAGAATAGCGCCAAAGAAATCAAATGTAGACAGCGAGGCGACGCCATGTTTAAGATTCTAATAAAAAATGTTTATCGACGTTTATGACATACATCGATACTAGTAAGATCTAATTGATATCAAAGATCTCATTTGTCGTTAGGACCCGAAGGCTAAGTTTTTTTTAATAAATTCGCCATTTCTAAGAGGTGGTATAATGGATTGTAACGGTCACTCAATTGATCTGTTAGCTACGCTATATTTTATATAGGTATTTTTGTTAATTAATTTAACTACCACCACAATATCTCGTCTTGGAATAATTTACTTGATTTTTATAAATCCCATTTTATCAATTGCTGCTGAACCCTTAAATTCACTGTGACTCACAATTTTTTTATTCGTGAAATAAATCACTAATTAGGACTGGGCCTATTCTATTATTCGGAGTTTAACAGGTTTGAATTCAGATTTTTCCTTCTCCTAGATTGTGTTGCCTAACCAAGGTTAAAGAACCCAGTCTGCTCTACTAGTAGGAGGGAGAGTATTTGCATTCATACCTTTCCCAAGGTATTAGCTCTATGTGAATTGCAGCTAACTATTATATAGGAAATGGTAAGGGTACCAGGGGAATCATATCAACCCTACTTAGTTTTACTTCTGCAAAAAGGAAACGTGGTAAGAATTTGTATAAGACATTGCGTGTCCATTTCTTTATTGTGTTTCCATTTCTTTTGAAATGTATTTTGTTGTTATATTCTATTGAATGTAATCTATTTCTTCCTTTTTACAGTTTTCACGGTGTTTATTAAATAAACTTGATAACATCATGTGACGAAATTGAAAGACAGACCTATGGACAAGCGGATTCCCAGCCCCCACAAATAAAGCGCGTCAGGATATGTTTGGCCTGTGCGAAGGGGAAGAGGGTGGCGAGTGGCTACAGATATTCGAACTCGCTACCTTCTCGTAGCTGAAATGCTGTTGGCAGAAACCCGGATGAGGTATATCGGAATTTGCATAAGCGCAGCTGAACGAGCAGAAATAAGACGGACTGTCGCTGACACAGCGAGTGAGGAAGAAAGCAAGTGTTTGGACGGCAATTGAAATCTGACGGCTGCTATTTGGGGTTCAGAAAGTGAGAGTAACGTGCTCAGTTGGTAGAGACGGTGTTGACGGCGAACGGAATTAAATTTCGTTTGCTAGAGAGACTTGCAAAATATTAATATTATCTTAAATCTTTAGACCAGCCAAAAGACATCAGTATGAAGAGTCGAGCGTTTTCTTTCGACTAAGACCAGCGGCAGTTACATGGCTAGCAAACTATTCTTGTAGATCTATAAATTGCGAGTTCGATCCTCACTAGATGCCCCATACTTGCGTCCCAGTGTCACATTCTACTCATGGTGAATGGGGTAGTTAAAAGGGAGTCTCATCGGGGGGGGGGGGGAATAGTTAACAAGCTAGTCTCGCGAACTCCTTATTACTGAATAGCGAGTTCGAGCCTTGCCGGATACTCAATACTTGTGACCTTGTGTCACACCGCAGCCGAGGCGTATGTGTTGGGTAAATACCTACCCAATACACGGATTTTAGGGGGGCTGTTGCCCCTCAGTAGGGGATACTGTCAGCCTATTCTAAACCTCATCGACAGAGTAACTGATCTCGGGTCAGATGATTAAATATCATACCTGGGAAACTCAACAGTTTGTGAAAGTGGCTGTTCAATAGGGTAGGACGATTTTTCACTTTTTTCAAACTATCAAATTATCCATCTATGCAAAAGTTGTGTGTTAGTATACTGAATACTGATACCCAAAATTAGATCTTTTACTTGCACCATTGTTTGAGCAAATAGCATCACAAAATCCTTGTTTTATAACATTTGGCCTAGAAATTGGTTAGAAAATTTACCTTTTTCCAAATTTAAATCAAAATTTTATTTTATTTCATCAAAATAAAACGAATTAAATATTATAAATAGAATTCAAATTGAAAATGTGTCCCCCACCATCACCACTGACACCTCTGATATGCGGCTTTTTACCACATTAATTAAGCTGCCACAGACGATCTTTGATGCTATTTCCTCAAACAATAGCATATGTAAAAGATCTAATTTTTGGTATCAGTATTCAGTATATTAACACACAACTTTCGTATAGATGGACAATTTGCTATTTTGAAAAAGTGAAAAATCGTCCTACCCTACTGTTCAAGAAGACTACAGTGAAAAATTGAAAGAAAGTAGAAATTTGTACAAACAGATCGTCTTACAACAGCATTGAAAATATTGTGGAACATAAGGGGGGTGGCATTGGTGACCATCATTATTGGCGTTCTTTGAACAATTTCAAAGTGATACACAGACATAATTGGAAAGTTTGAAATTTATAAAGAATAGGCCCGATCTAGATAGAAGCTAGAATACTGAGAAAAGTCCTGGAATAACTTGCTGTCACTTATGAAAGCCAACAAATCCAACTGGTGTATAAAAACACCAAATTCTAAAGAAGAATATTGTTTGGTTTGGCGGCATTGTTTAATGGCAAATCAACCTTCAGGGGTTATTTAATATCAAAGTCATCCTTGTAGAAGAATAGTAGTGGTCGTGTTCAATCCATAGCTGAGGGAATGAGGGGTTCATACTTTTTCCAAGAGTATTAGTCTGTAGGAGGATGCAATAAAGGAAGAAGAAGAAGAAGAAGAAGAAGAAGAAGAAAATAACAAGGAAGCTAAAGAAAGAAAGAAAGAAGTAGAAGAAGAAATAATAAAAAAGGAAGGAGAATAACAAAAGGTATTTCTCTCTCTCTCTCTCTCTTTCTCTCTCTCTCTCTCTCTCTCTCTCTCTCTCTCTAGTCTCTCTCTATTCTCTCTCTCTCTCTCTCTTCTCTCTCTCTCGAAGAAGAAAGAAAGAAAGAAAGAAGTAGAAGAAGAAGAAATAATAAAATGTGAAAAGGTGAAGGAGAATAACAAAAGTTATTTTTCTCTCTCTTTCTCCCTCTCTCTCTCTCTCTCTCTCTTTCTTTCTCTCCTCTCTCTTTCTCTCTATCTTCCTCTTTCTTGTCTCCTTCTTTTCTCCTTGTTTAGGACCCGAGTGCCAATGTGATTTTCCTGTTTGTTCACGGCTTTTCACGTTTCAACGTGCCACCCAAACAAAATGTCTGAGTTGATCACAAAAGACGCTTACAAATATGTTTCCATCAGTTTCTTGGACTCAGCCTTTTTTTTCTTGCGTCCATTCACGTTGGCTCGATTATATGTTTCTACTTCTTTTTTTTTTAGTATTTACATAAAGAGACATATGTATATCTTTACGAATATATATACACATACACGCACATGTATATATTTACTGATATATGTATATATACACACGCACACACACAACACATGTATAGCTTTACTTATATATGTATACACATATATATACATATGTATATCTTTCGGATATGTACAGAAACTTACACACACAAGTATATCTTTACTAATACTAGCAAATATATGCACACTCCGGGTGCAAGTATTTAAGTTTTATGTTTTGATATAATAAAATATCATATTAAATTAGAAAGGCTAATGAAACTGACTAAAAATGCAGATAAAAAGATCTGCAACAGAGGGGGTATAATCGAAAATAGAACAACTTTGAAACTAACTATTCCATCATTTTCCATTACTCCCCTTTTCATTGGTAAATTTTCCTAATTTAACTATTTAGTTAAAATAGGAAGTAAAGGATAATATTACAGTTATTTCTTCTTGTAAATAATTTTTTTAAAGATTTATCCACGAGATTTTTGTTTATATTTCTTAAGATAAAACCAAACAATTAGAAATCAATAATACCAAGCACATATTTATTAAAATCAAATTTTTAAGATCAATATGCAAATTAGCCTTCTCGTTCAAACTGTAAACCGCTATTTCGTTGTATATATAAATACAATTGCATGTTATTAGTACGTAGATATGGTCAACAGTATTAATAATGTAAAACAATTTTTATTAATAATTGAAGGTTTAAAAGAATGAAATTATGGAGAATTTGACGTAAATAATTAAGGGAATTGTGACTTGAGTAGTAATATAGTTTCGGTTACAGACAGAAAAACACACAATCTTCATTATAATAAGATATATACACAAACATACATGCAGACATATGTATATATTTACTAATATATATGTACACAGACATACACGCACACATGTATACCTGTACTAATATATACACACACATGTACATCTTTACTAGTATATATACACACATACACTCACGTATATCTTTACTAATATATGTACACACAAATATTAGTCTTCTACATAAGCCTCCCATGTGTTGGTTTTAATGTGGCATGTCTTCATGCTTCTCTTACAGACATCTTTAAAGCGCAGGCTTATGCAGAAGACCGTGCAACCTGGAGGCTCCTTGTCAGACAAGGAACGAAAAGGAGTGAAAAAGAGAGGAAAGAAGCCGCCACAGAAAAGAAGCCAAAAGGAAGGAGAGACAACAGCATCTCCAGCAAGCATGACTGTTTGTTTGCAGTCACAGCTCCAGAGACTGCCATTCAAAGATTGGTCTGTTCAGCCACTCACGCAGTTGCAGATAAAAAATGGGCACTACGCCATCGTCTTCAGTAGACTGAAGGATGCCAACATACATACACATACATATATATATATATATATATATAGAGAGAGAGAGGAGGGGAGAGAAATCGTAAGGGTTCTGTGTATGCTTCTTTTTCGTCTAAGAGCTCTTACATGTAGCCATCTGACTATGTCTTGAGCAATTATAAAGCATTATTTATTTTTCCATATTTGTTTTTGTTTTGTTATTTTTCTTTCCTAACAGAAAAAATCAGCCATTTATTTTTCTCTTTTTAATAAATTCACTGTTACTGATTAAGTAATGAAATAAACCACAACATTTCGGAGCCGTTATTATTAATGGGACGGGTGCATATTTTCAATTTGAATTTTAATTATAATTTCTTCATTTCAATTCATTCCATTCTAATAAAATAAAATGACAACATTCCCCGTTTTAGATTTTCTGATTTTTTGGGAAGATTTTGCAAAACCAAGGATTTTTCAGTTCATTTTTGTCTACGAACTTTGATGTCATTTCCTCAAAAATTCGTACGAGATCTGATTTTTTTGTATCAATACTTAATAAACTAATATAAAACTTTCGCTAACTCATATAATTTCATATTTCAAAAAACTAAAAGTCAAACCCCCTAATATATATATATATATATATATATTATATATATATATATATATATATATATATATATATATTCTCATGTATAATAAGTTTGACAGTGGTCAAAGAAACGTGGGTCGACCATTGCTCAGGTTTAAGGACAAGTTGAAAAGTAAGCTCTCAGCTGCAAATATAATCACGCTACTTTTGAGAGCACAGCACTCGATCGTAAAACGTGGAGGACTTTGTGTTACAATGGTATCAAGAATTTTGCAACATCGGAGTCTCCAAGCTGCGTCAAGCTAGGGAAAGGACTAGAGCATTGGCTAGTGTCCAGCAATACATTCTAATAATCCACACTCTTGTTCCATCTGTGGACTTCTTTGCAATCATTGGCAGGGCTGAAATGTCACCTGCGATTAACTCACAAGGTTAAATCGACGGAGAGTCCATCATATATATATATATATATATATATATATATATATATATATGTATTGTGTGTGTGTGTGTGTGTGTAAATATATAAACCCCTCCGCACGAGCAGGATGTGACACAAAATCGATTTATTAAGCTGGGTTTAACAAGTTTTAACACAGGGCTTTCCTTATTCTAGACTGGTTAACTACCAAAGAGCCCAGTCTACCCTACTATTTACCAGTTGCTGGAAGGAGAGTAGTTGGATTCATGCATTTACCAAGGGCTATGTGAAATGCAAACAGCTTCGTCAAGGATTTAAACTTGGTCGACGAGCCATTTCCTACGACTCTAACCACACCACACATATATATGTACTTATATATATAGATATATATATATATATATATGTGTGTGTGTGTGTGTGTGTGTGTGTGTGTGTGAGTGCGCGTGTATGTGTGTGGTTTCTGTGATGTCCGTACGTGCTCATTGTATAAACATCTATATAATATCATATATTCTTTGTTTCATCTTTCAACTTAGTCAACATACGTACTCGTCGGCGGAGACCTGCATATATATGTGTGTGTATATATTATTTATGCAAGTATCTGTTTATATATATATATATATATATATATATATATATATATATATATATGCATATATAAATAATTTTACATATGTAAATATATGCATATATATTTATATATATATATATATATATATAAATACGTTTACATATGTAAATATATGCATATATTTATATATATATATATATGTATATATATGTATATATATATATATATATATATTCCACGGAATTCATGAATAATATTTGCACGAATTTAAAAAAACAAATCTTAAATGAAATGTCAATTTCTCTTTTGAAATAAATTCCAATATAAAAGACAAGAAAGGAAAATGAAAAAATAAGAGACTCTTGAATAAAACATTAACGACCCGGTTTTATAAATGATGTAGTTCTCCTTTGTATCATTGATTGCTCGGTTTCAACGGCATGTAAAACAGTCTAGGGTTATTTTATGCCTTGAGGTAAGAGAATCGCTATTATTGTACGTTGATATTTATATATCTTTTGTTGTTCTTTCTTTTTTTTTCTGCGCATGGTTATTAGATATCAAGTATTCCAACCTAACAGAATTATTTGAGATGGGACTCTTAGATACCAACCCTGCGAATCAGTGGACCTGGGAGTAATGTCAATAATGTCTACTCTACAATCCCCAGAAATCTACGTTCATTGTTCGTTGGTATTTACATTTTTTTTTTAATTTCTTAAAAGTTTTTTTTACTTGGTTATCTATTATTATAATAAAGCTGAGAGAATCAATGATTGTTTGCTAAAGGCTTTTTTTCTATTTAGCTTAATGACACAAAATTCATACTAAAATATTACTTGGTTTAATAACAAATGTAAATATTCAAATAAGCTAACCGCATTATGAAAAAATAGCTACCTTTGTTAAGTTATATATAAAAGGCATCTTTGCAACTTGTTTGAGTCTGTAAGAAGTGGTTGTTTTGGCGGCACATTTTTTTTGTATAGAACCCGGACCAGAATAAACAAACAAACAAACAGACAGATAAAAGAGACAGACGCATCAGCTTTCTCTATGTAGATAACTTCTGTATTTACCTATTCTCGGGAATCATTGTTTTTTTAAAAAAGAAGAAAAGAAAAGAAGAAAACAAACACATTGTCGGTGGGGCTTAGAATACCCAGACTATATCCCTTGCAAATGGTAATATCGTATAAACGTGAAACTCAACGTAGTGAGATGAATTTTTAAAAAATTTCAATATTATTATATTCGCACTACTGAGCATTTTAGGTTTTACTGGAACAGACTTATCAGCTTTCTATATGTAGATAAGTTCTTTATTTAACTATGCACAGGAACCATTCTTTAAAAAAAAAGAAGAAGAGAAAAAGAAGAAAATAGACACATCGTACTCTGTTGTCTTAAAAAAAACGAAAAAAAACGAGTGTGGGGTGGGGTAGGGGAGAAATAATTTCTCTTGTTTTCATCTCATTGTTGTCTTTCTGTTTTTTTGTTGTTTTTTTTATTTTTTTTTTTTTTTTGTCTTTGTTCTCTTTTTTGTCTTTGTTGTCCTTACTGCTCATGCGCCGTAAATTCTTCCGGTCCGATTAGCTTTGAGAAGAAAAGCCGGACATCTGATAATGGCGGCCTTCAGACTCTGCCCGCCAAATACACTTCTGATTCGATTTGCATCCGGGTTCTAACCTGAAAAGGCCCCTTGACATCTTGTAAAACAGAAAAGCGTTGTCAAGAGAAATCACGGATTTACCCGGACGAGGGGGGGGGGTGAGGGGGGGGCGAAACTGAAAACTTCGACCGCCATCTTTACTGTCCAGAACGTAATGTGTATTATGACCAATATTATTAATGATATTCAGAACTGTAAATATGTAAATAAAATCACTGGTTATATGATATTCAGTCAGCCTAAGCGTGTATCGCTTTTGAAAAAATGGGCAGAAATATCAGAATATGGTGTTGCAAATTATGGTTGTATATTCTTATCTAAAGCTTCGTTGTATATGAAGATGTTTGAAGGTTTGGCCTTTGTATTATTTACTGTATGACTATTTGCATATTGATACCTTTGAAATAATGTTTCACCCCCGTCCATCCAAAGTAGTTCTTCATTGTTCACAGAGCGATTGTAACAGATAAAAGCAAACCAGGATGGCGCCATTACAGACGTGAGAAGTTTTAGGCGGTTGCGACCAGAGATTCAGAGCGAGTGGACTCGAAAGTCTGTCGCTCTGAGAGTCGCTTCTCCACCGCAGCGGTTGAAAGTGGGCTGGGTTGTTTTAAATAAAAGACTTAAGAAAAACTGTTGACTTGTTTTGGTATATAAGGTGTGTGCTAGATGCCCGCTTCTATTTATAGACTCGCCGAGAATCATGTGATCAACCTCTTGGCCAATTACTGGCAGTACTCTGCTACTAATATAATATTTATATCGGCTGTTCTGGTCATAACTACGCATAACTGCTTTTAACCATCACTGGACGACGGATATAGGAGTAAATCACTGGACCTTTAACTAAGGATAGGACTTATTCACTTACCAAAGGATTCCATAACTCAGGACTTACTTACTTTAAGCCCTTTTCAACTGGCCACGGATGGCATTTAAAAATTTAACAAAAACAACAAGTCTTACTTTATTAATTAGTTTAAGTAAGAAATGACCAGCCCGAACAAGAATAAGAATAAGAAGAAAGCCCGAGAAAGCAGCCCATTAGATCAACAAGAAAAGATGGCCGACCAAATAAGCAGTCGAGTTAACAAATAAGAGTCCCTCATCCCTCTCTACTGTGTCTGTCTGTCTGTCTCTCCCAATTATAGATACCCGATGTGTTATGAGGGGTATACAACAGGGTGATTCATTTAATAATGAAAATTCCAGATAATATTACCGCTAAATAATAATGGCGTTTCGCCTAAAAATCGCCGCAAGAGATTTTCATTTTAGATTAAATCAATTTGGATCGAAGTAATAATCAAAATTTTATTAGTGGTTACTTAACGTCTGTAAACTTGAATGAAAGACTTCCGGCGTTTCCTAGTAACGCCACATGTTGTTTCTCAGTGAATATTTCCAACCAATCAGAATAGTTTTCAGATTGATTGATTGAATTTAACGGATTGTCAACCCGTCTAGAGTTATATTATGCCTCGAGGTTAAATTGTGTAGTTGCTTCTTAAGATTTTCCTTTTGGTTGGTTGTTTTGGTTTTACGGCATATCAACACTGTCTTGGGTCATCTTGTTAGACGTATTGTTGTATATAAGGCGTGCTCCAATTCTTACCCTGAATGTATAGACTAGGTGAGGTCCCGGTTTCTTCCCCAATCACTAGCCATAATGCATGGCTGATACACTACTTAAACACTGATACTGGCCATAGTTCTACTAGCAATCATTGAGGAGAGACTTACAATACTCAGGACTCTTTACCAAAGGATTCTTTATCAGAGGATTACCAAGGATCCAATTCCACTGGACAAGCACTCTTGCTTAAAGCCTACAGGATGGTTAAAATATCGAATCAAGCCATTTTTGGTAAACAAAGAACCCAGGTTGTTTACAGTACCTTTTGTTGCTTAAGTAGTCACCCAATTAAGTACTGAACAGGCTCGTCACTTCTTAACTTTAAAGATCTCACGGGAACCGGTGTTTTCAGGGTGGCTTATGACCGTAATAGACCCGAATGAGATTCCAACGGTCCTGCATACTAAGTTCTCAGCAAGTATAGTGGTCCACGGAATCCCCACTTATCAAGGTCTACTATTAGCATTAGTATCTCCGTGAT
>CM042166.1:4501773-4516773 GCA_023376005.1 Doryteuthis pealeii
TTAACGGTGCAAAAATGAAAACATTGTTTTTCAATCATAATTTCCATTATTTCCTGAAAAAACTTTCTAAAATCATCAGGAGTTTGTTTAAGGTTTCTTCTTTCGAAAGGAAAAACTTTTTCAAGATAATATTATTTCTTTTGCAAGTTTTATTGTGTTAAATATAGGGAGGTAAATTTCACAGGGGAAATTGGTGGTACCAAGGATATTGCTATCATTTTTGATACCTTTTCTATTCTAAAATGAAATGTGGTGCTGATATTGACGTTTGTATATTGTCAGAATTTTGCAGGCAATATGATTGATACATGGGAAATATATTGTTTGCATATTATTTTAAATATATCCAACCACCAACATAATTTCTATCGAACTCTGACAGTTATTTTGCTCCATATGGTGCTTATTCAATGGCTGTACATAAAAGTGCCAAACTTTAACTGATGTTGTAACTTCACTTGTGAGCAAAAAACAAACTCCATTTTTGGTACAAATAATGTTCAATATATGTAGAATAATAATTTAAAGGAAAAATAAAATTATATGTAGTGCCACATTGTGATTTTTTCACTTATTGATCTTGCATTGAAAAAAATCAGAAATCTTTAAAAACGTGAAAAGGGTTAACTTTATGCCTATTTTGATAACATTTTTGGATTCCTCAGGCCTAAAAACTTCTATAAACCAATTTTTAGGAGTAGGGGAGCTATAGAACACATTTTATAGACAAAAATAGATTACAAAATGTCGCCATTTTTCTCGCCCCCCACCTCAAATTTTTCGAGTTTAAGATCAACATAACTCGGCGAATATTTCGAATTGGAAGCTCAAATTTCGGGGATTGTTTAACTTTAATCAGAAAAATTGAAGGGGGTGGGTGACAATTTTATTTTTTTCCTGATGATTTCACATGGAATTGGCCATCTATATGTAAATAACAGTTAGCTTCTATCTCTTTATGTTTTATGATAAATAGTTTCTGTCAATATTTGTCTTTTCCCAGCATCATTTAAAAACTAGCCGCATCTTCAGAGAGTGAAAATAATAAACATGTACTCATATATTTTCAATTTTATTTACAGTATTACATATACTTTTACTTGCTTCTCTCTTTTTTATTTTTATTTTATTTATTTATTTATTTTTTTCTTGTCCGGGTTCTACACGAAAAATTGTGTGGCAACCGCTTATGCCGGACTCAAACAACTTTTAAAGAAGAATTTTATATATAACTTAACAAAGGTAGCTATTTTTTCATAATGCGGTTAGCTTATTTGTATATTTACATTAAAAATTGCTTATTAAAAATAATAATACAATAAAATAAAACAAGTTATTAGAAAGAATAAAATTAAACATAAATCATCATGATCATCATGATGATGGTCATCATCATCATGGTCATCATTATCAGATCACGCTGACAATACGGATTCCTTTCTCTCTCTCTCTTTTTCTCTCTCTCTCTCTCTCACACACATAGACACACACACCCTCTCTCTCTCTCTCTCTCTCTCTATCTCTCTCTCAATTTTCCGTTTTCCGAATTTAATTACCTCTCCACGTGTATACAACTCACAACCAACTTAACATGGGGATCCTGCCATATAAGGCTCGGTCAGGAAAACAATTACCCCCACCCTGTGACCCGTGTCATAAACGTATCCGACCACCGACCCCTATCAAATCGATTGAATGGATCAATTTCCGTTCAATTCTCCGGATGGATTTTTGAAACCTTTTATGGGATTTTCCTTGATTTTTATTGGATTTCCCGACAAGATTTTGATTGGATTTTTAATGGAATTCTAATGTTTTAACCCTCAGACTATAAAAGACTTGGATTATCATCGAAGGAAATGGATCTGAAGAGTCGAGTTCAAATCCTGGATGAGGCGATTTCACTTTACAATAATGTCTTAGTCAAAGGCATGAATCGATCTCTTCTCGAGGTTAATAGTAGGGCAGACTAGGTTCTTTAGGCTTGGTATGCCAACCGGTCTAAGAGAAGGAAAGGTTTTGTCAAACCTGATGTATAAGAGATATCAGGGATCGTTCCTTGCTACCGGTACGACATGTTACTTGGAGAGAAGATGACTTGTTTTTTTTTAGTACTCAATCAAATTTTTTGATTGATTGAATGACTGATACGTGGATACGGTCATTCATACGCACACTCACGCGTGGATACGGTCATAGTGTCACAGTCTACACGCATTTTCATGCACACGCACATGACAACAGACGCACACGTACAAGCAAAAAAGCGCATTCACGTAAACATGCAACGCGAGAATACAGTTATTATACATATAATAAAAAATAATAAAAAAATACCATCTGTAACATTTAAAAAAAAAATTTCATTTAACTAAAAATGCCATTACAAAAGGACAACTACTTCAGTTCCAGTGTTCTTCTCCTGAAGAGATTTTATCTCGAAATATTAAGAATAAATAACAGGTTAACACACAACACCATTGTTACCTTATTTTTTCTTTTACACCTGCATTGTGATAGCCTTAAAAATCAACCAACAAACCAGTATATACACAATGCTTCAAGCAAATTATAAAACCTTATATATATATATATATATATATATATATATATATATATATATATATATATATATATATATATCCTGCAAACATGAAATAGTATTGACTTATGATCTACTGTAATACATTTCGAAGAATGATATTGGAGTAATGAATCCTAATTGATTCTAATAAATTAGAACACATTTGCTGTTCGGTTAATCGATTTGGGGAATCAATATCAACTAAAAACAGAACTAATAGCTATTTTGGATGCGGGCTGATTTTCATGTGTTTAGACTGGGATTAATTAATCATTCTATCTTTTTACCGCCTCTTAAGCTCACTACTTCTCTCTCTCTCTCTTTCCATCCCCCCTCTCTCTCTCTCTCTTTCATGTATTTTTCCGCCTCTTAAGCTCACTGCTTCTCTCTCTCTCTCTCTCACTCTCTCTCTCTCTCTCTCTCTCTCTCTCTCTCTCTCGCTTTCATGTATTTTTCCGCCTCTTAAGTTCACTGCTTCTCTCTCTTCTCTTCTCTTCTCTCTCTCTCTCTTTCTCATTCATGTATTTTTGCGCCTCTTAAGCTCACTACAACTCTCTCTCTCACTCTCCTCTCTCTCTCTCTCTCTCTCTCTCTCTCCTCTCTCTCTCTCTCTTTCATGTATTTTTCCGCCTCTTAATCTCACTGCTTCTCTCTCCCTTACTCTTTCTTTCGACCCTCTCTCTTTCCCTTTCTCTCTCTGCTTCTCTCTCTTTCTCTTTTCCTCTCATGTATTTTCCCACCTCTCTCCCATTCTCTATCCACCGATTCTCTCTCTCCCTCTGTCTTTTTCTGCCCCTCCATATCCTTCCCCTTTTTCCTCTATTTTCATCTCTCTTTCTGCCTTTCCATTACCCCCCCTCTCTCTTTCTGTCTCTCATGTATTTTCCCGCCTGTTCACCTCACCGCTTCTCTCTCTCTCTTTATCTCAACCTCTCTCTTTTCATGTATTTTCCGCCTCCTAAGCTCATCACTTATCTTTGCCCCCCCTCTCTCTCTCTCTTCTCTCTCTCTCCTCTCTCTCTCCCAGTCACTCTCTCTCCCTTTCTCCTTCTCTCTCGCTCATCTATTTTCCCGCCTTTTAAGCTCACTGCTTCTTTTCTCTCCCCCTCTCTCATCCCCTCTCTCGTTCCCATTCTCTCTTCGTTTCAACATCTCTCTCTCTCTCTCTCTCTGTGTCGCTCTCTTTCTCCCTATCTCTCTCCACCTCTCAATCTCTCTCCACCTTTCTTTAAATCTATCCTCTCCCCCCCCCTCTCTCTCTCTCTCTCTCTCTCTCTCTCTCTCTCTCTCTCTCTCTCTCTCTCTCTTTCGTGTATTTCCAATCAGTTCAATATATTCAATAAACAATAACTACTTCATTATAAGTTTTGAAAATGCCTATTTTACAAGTATACAAATGTACCGAGTAACAGAAAAAAAGACAACATTATACAGCATTACTTTTGGATTGTACACGAAATGAACTCTATTCCTGCACAGAACCATTGACCACGTGATTATGTATCCCCATGGATTTTTTTCAACGAACTTTGACCTACAAGCATTGCTCAAAATATCGAATACCAGGGGTCATAAATTAAAACGCTTTAACAAAATTTGTAAAGCAAATGCAAGACAAAATTATTTTTAGTAACAGAGTGGTGAATATATGGAATAAACTACCATCATCAATAGTGAATGCCCCATCTCTAAACTCCTTTAAGGCAATGTTAGATAATCAGTGGAAAGATTATAAATATTCTGTTGAATTAAGATGAATGTTTATAAGGAACACCTGACCTAATATACAAGCTGAAAAAGATATTCACTCCTTTTGAGTTTTCACATTAGCATTAGCTGATGGTCTTTCACTGGAGTCTGAGTGACAGCAAGTCTCCTCAGGTCTCCAGGACTCTTCTGAGTACTCTGGCAGATTGCAGCAGTGCAGTGTTCTGAATGGTTTCCAAACTTTCCAGGCCCTTTTTCAATCCTTTTGAGACTGTTCCAAGTGCACCAACTACAATTAGTATCACTTTCACTTTCATATTCCATAACTTTTTCAGTTCTCTGGCAAGGTCCAGATATTTGTCCATTTTTTCATTTTCCTTTAGCTTCACCCTGTGATCTGCTGGCACTGCAAAATCCACCAGTTGACAAGTTCTTTCTTTTTTGTTTCATAAACACTAGGTCTGGCCTTCTTGCTGGGATAAGGTGATCCGTTTTTATCTCAAAGTCCCAGAGAATTTTATGCGTTTCGTTCTCAAGAACAGATTCTGGTTTATGCATATACCATTTTGTTGTGTGGTCAAAATTTAATTTTTTGCATAATTCCCAGTGGATCACCTTCCCAACCCAGTCGTGTCTAGCTTTGTATTCTCGTTGTGCTAGTTTGCTACATTCGCAGAGTATATGGTTAAGTCTCATCTCTATTACCGCAAAGTCTACACTTACTATTCTGTTGGGTCTTATCAATTTTCGCTTTGATGTAGTTTGTCCTTATGGCATTATTTTGTGCAGCAATTATAAGTGATTCTGTTTCTCTTTTGAGGTTTCCCTTTCTTAACCATGTCCAAGTCTTTTCATGTGCAACCTCTTCTATTTGTCGTTTGAAGCGTCCGTATAATTGTTTTTCTTCCCATTTTTGTTTTCTAGTCTTTGTGGTTTTTCTGTTTGTCCATCTGCCGTTTCTACTATTATTATTATTATTATTATTATTATTATTATTATTATTATTATTATTATTTATTACATCCACTGTTTAAAAATGAGACCGTCCAAATCGTACAAGATGAAATGCAAAAATCCTGTTGCTTATCAGCTGAATTCTTATTTCTTATGAATGTCGTCACCCCAGCTAAATAATAGACCATTCCGTTTTTATTAGAAAGAAAGAAAGGGAAGAAGAAGGACATGCTACACACAAAATATGATAAGAAAGAAATTAGGTAGAGGGAAATAGAGAGTGGTGGCGCGTGTGGAAGCGATAACACTAATCTGTTTCAATTAAATAATAATGAAAAGATGAAAAGAAAGGGAAAGAAAACGAGAGAGAGAGAGAGAGGAGAGAGAGAGAGAGAGAGAGAGAGAGAGAGAGAGAGAGAGAGAGTTAAATCAAGATTATTATACTTTTTACATATTCAACTAATTTTCAATGTCTCTTAAGTAAACACAACAAACGTTGTAATGTTTAAACTATCACACTGTGGTATATACACAGGTCCTGCTAGTCAAGATTATCATACGTTTTTTACATATTGAACTATTTTTTGCAATAGCTCCTGAGTAAACACATTGATGTTGTAATGATTAAACTATCATACTGTGGTATATACACAGGTCCTGGTAGTATTCATAATAGTAGTCAATAGAAAAAAAAGGGTTTTCATTATTTTTTTAGTGTTTTTTTTTTCTTTTGTATTATTGTTCCTTTTTTACCCCAATATGATAAAGAAAGCAAAAGTGGTGGGGGGAGAGAGTGGGAGAGAGAGACAGACAGACAGACCGACCGACAGACAGACAGACATAGAGGGGTGAGCACATGAAAGAGATACACTAATTTGTTCCAATCGAACGTGCTGAAAAGATGAAAAGAATGAAAGGAAAAAAAAAAAGAGTGAGAGGGAGTTAAATCAATTTTACATATTGAACCATTTTCAATAGCTCTTAAGTAAACATATCAAACGTTGTAATAATTAGATTATTATACTGTGGTATATCCACAGGTCCCGCTAGTATAGATTCTTCTTATTTGTATTTTTCTTTTATTTGTCATTATGGTTTTTCCTTTATTATTTTGTCTCATATCTTAATCATTGTTTCAATTATTTTTTAATTATATTATATATACCAGTACAAAATAAAAAACACCGTCCGGGCGATGTAAAAATAGATTTTTGAAACATATTGCCTGAGGGGTGGGAGTTAAAAATTCAATGTCAGCAAGTCTGTACCCTAAGTAAGTAAAATCATCAAATTCATTAAAGGATTAAAACATGAAACAATTTGAAATATAAACTTTAAATATGTATTAAAATAAAACAAACTATATATAGATATATAATACCAGTCATGTATTTATTAAAACTTGTTTAAAAAAACAATGAGGACTGTCTAATGTTGCATGTTCAAATTTTGAGTGTATTTAAGCTATGTTATGACGATTTGGGGTAATGTGACGTAATTTTTGTTACTGACAAAAACCGGAAGCGAATCTCCATTATTAATAGATGTTATATTATTCATACCCTTATTGTTTTTATTTAGCTTTTCTTATGGAAAATGAGGGGTAGTTTTTAACTCTTTCCTGAACAAAAATAGAGTATGGATTTTGTCGAAATATGGTCTTTGCTGGTCTCCACTAATTGTCCTTTATAAAAGAACGTGTACTCGGTCGTTGTACAAACAAACATACAGACGTACAGACAGACGTACAGAATCTTTCTTTTTTATATAGAGATGATAATTATTACTCACCAAACCTTTGGATATTGTATAATAAGTGTACTTACCTAAAAAGAAAAAAAAGAAAAAGAATTAAAATCAAAGGAATTTATATAAATTAAAAATACATAAATTAGAACAAGTCATGTGTCCCGATTACATATTGATCATACAAGACTAACACACTCCTATATATTCAAACAAGAACAACAACCACAATGTGGAACATGTCAAACACCTTTGACAGTTAAACACATTCATGGAATGCAGGTTTTTTTGCTCACATCAGAAACCGTTATTTTAAATCAAACAATATGAAAGATCTGTTTGAAAATGTCAACATGGGGGATATTCTCTTTTTTTTAGGGAAATAAAATTATACCATAGAATATAGACATAAAACAAATCAATACCATACGACATAATCCCCAATGATGCTAACACAACTGTTAAAACCAATTACTAAAAAGTATGAATATAAATACACGATATGTATAACTTCCTAACCGTTAGGCATGACATAACCCCAGACGGGTTGATATGCCGTTAAAATAAATAAACAAACAATAAATTAGAATTAATTAAAATTACAGAAATTAGAAGTACATAAATAATATATACAGGGTGGTCCCAAATTCTTTTTTAAAGAAGAAGTAATTGTACAACTTATATATTATATCAAACAATAAATGAAGGCGCGTGGTGTAATGGTTATCGTCGTAGGAAATGGACACAATAACACGAGTTCGAATCTTGGGCGATGCTCTTTGCATTTCACATTTTGCCAATAGCCTTGGGAAATGTATGAATACAACTATTCTCCTTCCAGCTATGGGTATATAGTATGACAAATTGGCCTATTTAATATTGTTTAGGCAACTAGGCTAGGCGAAGGAAAACTCTGAAATAAAACCTGTTAAATTCCACTTGAGGAATTGACCTTGAGCCACATCCTGCTCGTGCGGAGGGGGTTAGTAAAAATATATATATATTATGTTAAACAAAAACAATGAAAGTTAAAACAATATGAAGTGTGTAACATAATTGGGAGAAAAAGAGAATGGAAAAAGCCAGGAATGCAAGAGATACGTGTAAGTAACATAGAAAGATTTTAATGATGAAGCACTCAGCCATTTGTTAAATTCTGTTAAAACAATATTTAGGGGTGACAACACTTTCGAATCATATATATATATATAAAACATTAAAACAAAAAAAAAATAATGTAAGTTAAAACACTATGTAGGGGTGACAATACTTTTGAACTATATTTATATACACTAGCAAATATATGCACCCTCTGGGTGCAAGTATTTAAGTTTTAATGTAATAAAATATTGTATTAAATTAGAAATGCTAATGAAACTAAATAAGAATACAGATAAAAAGATTTGAAACAGAGGGAGTATAATAAAAGATTTGAAACAGAGGGAGTATAATAAAAAATGGAACAACTGAAACTTACTCTTCCATCACTCTCGTCTTTCATTGTTATTTTTTCTAATTTAAGTATTTAGTTATAAGAGTAAGTAAAGAATAAAATGACAGTTATTTTTTCTTGTTAATGGATTTCATTTAAGATTCATTGAAGAGATTTTTGCTTATATTCATTAAAATAAAACCAAACAGTTAGAAATCAATAATACTAAGCACATATTTATTAAATTCGATTTTTTAATATTAATATGCAAATTAGCCTTCCCATTCACACTGTAAACCGCTATTTTGTTGTATATATAAATATAATTGCATGTTATCAGTATGTAGACATAGTTAACAGTATTAATAATGTAAGACAATTTTATTAATAATTGAGGTTTAGATAAAACTAAAATCCTGGAGAATGTGATGTAAATAACTAAGAGAATTGTGACTTGAGTAGGAATATAGTTTCGGTTACAGACAGAAAAACACACAATCTCCATTATAATAAGATATATTATTATTATTATTATTATTTTAGTTTTTCACACCTGCCGTAGCTAGTGGTTCACTGGAGGCTGAGTGACAGCAAGTCTTCTCAGGTCTCCATGACTCTTCTGAGTATTCTAGCCGACCCCAACAGTGCTGTAGTTTGGATGGTCTCGATTCTTCCTCTGATTTCCAGTTCACCCAAATTATTATTATTATTATTATTATTATTATTATTATTGTTGTTGTTGTTGTTGTTGTTGTTAAAACAAAATATAATGAAGGTTAAAACACTACGTAGGGGTGACAAAACTCTCGGACTATGTAGATTCCTCCACCGGACTAATTTTCTTTAAATAACGTAGAGACATTGAAATAAAAAATAAAAACTTCAGTGAAATAATTCGGTGTGAACAATTATATAATCATTCGAACACCTCTTTAAAAAAAATGTCAGACACAATTCCAATAATCAGTTAATCAAAGATCAATTTGATACGTACCTACATCAATGAATCAGAAGCCTAATGAGAACAAAAAAAAAAAAAAACACGGTATAATTGCAAAATTACTAGAATTTTAAAGAAAAAAAACCCTAACAAGTCTCGAATTGGTTGCTCTGAAAGACAGTTAATGAAACTTATAGGGTTGTATTCCCCTAAATACTTTAATTTTCAATTGTTATACTACCTATAGCTAATTCTAAGGGATGACGCATTAGACGCATGGAACTTTTATTTCTTCAGAGTAAGACAAACCAGACACTGCTGGAGAAGCAAGGACGAACAGTACATGAGCACATCAGTGTGGGCCTGTCCTGCAAAGACCTACATTGACCAACTCTGTGCGGATATTGGATGCTGCGCAGAATACCTCCCGAGAACAATGAGTGATAAGGACGGTTGGCGAAAGATTGTCATAGATATCCATGCTAATAGCGCGACATGATGATGATGATGATTTCTTACCAGATAAACCACAGATTGATAATTTAATTAATACAGCACCTGATATATTTACTTAAGAGCTATTGAAAAATAGTTTATATGTAAATAAAAAGTATAATAATCTTGATTTAACTCTCTCTCTCTCTCTCTCTCTCTCTCTCTCTCTCTCTCTCTCTCTCTCTCGCGCGCGCCTTTTTTTTCTTTCTTTCCTTCTTTTTATTATGTTCAGTTGAAATAGATTAGGGTTATCGCCACTTCTCTCTATCTTTCCCCAACTCTCTTTCTTTCTTTTCTTCTTTCTTTCTTTCTTTCTTTATTTCTTTCTTTCTTTATTTCTTAATATATTTTTGTGTAATATGTCCTTTTTCGCTCTCTCTTTATAAAAAAAACGGAATGATCTATTATTTAGCTGAGGTGACAAAACTTATAAAATATAAGAATACAGCGGATAAGCAACACCAGATAATCAAGAACTACATACTTGCATTTCTTGCATATATATATATATATATAGAGAGAGAGAGAGGGGGGAGATGGAGGGAGGGAGTGGGAGAAAGACTAATAACCTTATCATGGTAGAGAATCTGGTCAGTATTTGACCACCTATTTGACCAATTATGTGGCCATTCAACAAAGTGGACAAAGGTTACCTGTTTGGCCAACTGTAACAGTTGGCAAGGCAAGCGAAATGAACGCAGTTGAATATTGGTCAAGAAAGACAAAGTAGGGGGGGCAATAAACGGTCAGTGGTCACCTTCTCTGGACACGTCCAACGCTTCTTGCTTCACATGCCGTCCGTTTGATCAATACTCATCTCAATTTATGTCAACGGTAATTTCATTTGGAAAGAATTTCACTTGCAATGAATCGTTTCAGGAGGAACACATAAGAAGAAATCTGAATGAGTGAAATCTCACAGGCCATTGGTAGTGGGTTTGATCGTGACAGCGAGGATGATAAATCTGTCCTCAAACTTAAACGATTTTAACGCACATACGTATTTACCAACCCATCCCAATATTTTCCAATGGTATTACCACAATGAGAAATGCAAAGATCTTCGTTCGGTATATATTGACTCTGATAGCCAATTTCTACAACGATAACCACTTTGCTCACACTTCTATATATTTACCAACCCCTCCGCACGAACGGGATGTGACACAGTCTGCCCTACTATTTACCCATATCTATTTACCAATCCCTTCGAATGAGTAGGATGTGACACTAAGTTAGTTTATTAAGAGGAATTTAACAGGTTTGTATTCGGTTTTCTATTCCCAGACAGGTTGCCTAACCAAGGTTAAAGAGCACAGTCTCTCCTACTATTTACCTATAGCAGGAGGAAGAATAGTTGGATCCATACATTTCCCAAGGATAATAGCGCTATGAGAAATGCAAACAGCCTCATTCAGGATTTGAACCAAAGTTATTGTGTACATTTCTCAAATATATATATATATATATATATATATATATATATATATATATATATATATATGGTATTTGTGGTAAAAAGTGACTTACCGGTGAAAATGGTCACAGTGGTCAAGTTTCACAATAATAAGGCAGTGATATAACAAATACCGTGTACCTTTATGTTAATATATATATATATATATATATATATATATATATATATATATATATACTAGCAAATATATGTACCCTCCGGTGCAAGTATTTAAGTTTTAATATAGTAAAATGTCATATTAAATTAGAATGGCTAATGAAACTGAATAAGAATGCAGATAGAAGGATTTGGGACAGAGGGGGGTATGATTGAAAAATAGAACAACTTTGAAACTAACTCTTCCATCACCTTCCATTACTCCCATCTTTCATTGGTAAATTTTCCTAATTTAACTATTAAGTTAAAATAGGAAGTAAAGGATAATATTACAGTTATTTCTTCTTATTAATCGATTTCATTTAAGATTTATCCCCGAGATTTTTGCTCATATTCATTAAGATAAACCAAACAATTAGAAATCAAATAATACCAAGCACATATTTATCAAAATCAAATTTTAAAGATCAATATGCAAATTAGCCTTTCCATTCGCACTGTAAACCGCTATTTTGTTTGTATATATAATACAATTACCTGTTATTTGTATATCTAGATATGGTCAATAGTATTAATGATGTATAAACAATTTTTTATAATAGAAGTTGAAATAAAATTAAAATCATGGAGAATGTGATGTAACTAAGGGAATTGTGACTTAAGTAGTGATATGGTTTCGGTTACAGACAGAAAAACACACAATCTCCATTATAATAAGATATATATATATATATATTATATATATATATATATATATATATATATATATGATATTCGTAATTTTCTTTCTGTGAAGTTTTATGAAATGTTCATATTAACATTCTTTTTAGATGGTTTCTATTCATAATTATTTTTTCTTAAGTATTTATTTTATTTTTCATTCTATCAAATTTAATTTTTTTTTGTTTTTAAAGAATTTATCTTTGTTAAATGAGAATTTCTATTTTCTGCAGTTTTTTCTCTTTTACTCTCTCTCTCTCTCTCTCTCTCTCTCTCTCTCTCTCTCTCTCTCTCTCTCTCTCTCTTTCTCTTTGTTTTTCTTCTCTTCTTTTTCTTTTTCTCTTTCTTTTTCCTCGTTTTCTTTTTCTTTTTCTGTTTATTGAATTCTTTTTCTTTTTTCTTTCTCTTTTTCTTTTCCTCTTTTTCTTTTCCTCTTTTTCTTTTCCTTATCCTCCAAAGATTTTCTCCTTTGCTTCAATTCTTTCTTATTTTCTATTTCTTTTTCTTTTCTTTATCTTTTTCTCTTCGTCCTTATATTATTTTTATGCAGTCTTGAATTTCATAACGTCTTTCTTTTCTTTTATCAACAACACATTTCTTTCTTTCCCCCTTTTTTTCCTTTAGACTCTTTATTTCTTTCTTTTCTTTCCTTCTCTCCCTCTCTCTTTCTGACTTTTTAAATTTCTTTCTCCCCCCCCCCTTACTCTTTCCTTTGCAACTTTTATCTTTTTCCATCATTTAAAATAACCCGTCTGAATCCCATTCGGGAATTGTAATCCAATAACTATATTCCAAATCCACACGAGAAATACTTTTATCTTGTTGAATCGATCCCAACTTCCGCCTTTCATTCCTACACCCCCACCCCCACCCCACCCGCTTTTTTTCTTCATCTTTCCCCTTTTTTCGTTTTTCGCCTCATCTCTTAATTTACTCCTGAAATAAAGTCTCTAAATATATCCCCCGGCCGGTTGCAAAATCGTCAGTCTTTTTCCCGCTTTCGATGCACTTACAAAACACATAGAGTCTTGGAGTAGCTTCCATGACAGTCGCCATTTGCATAATGTTGAGAGTGATATAGGGCGCGTCCGCCGTTGCCCGAAAGCCTGATAGCGTCCAAGGGTGAAAAAAGGGGATAAAAGGCCAGAGACAAGGATCAACAAAAATTGCTGAAAGTGTCGTGATACTTTCTCAATTATTACTTTTTTCTGTCCATATTCTTCGAAGCACCACTTTTCTCTTCGAGTTCATCGAATTGCGTGTTCCATTCTTTCCAGAATCTCTGACAGCCACAGAAATATGAATAGTCATTCACTAGATCTACAATAACAGGAATACACAAGCAGCAAATAAAATTACACCACCTGAAATACAATGTCAGTATCCCAATATACAACTGACTGAGCTCGGGTAGTTCACTGTACCGTAGGTCAATCCTCTTTAGGTTATTTAATTGTTGACTCGTAGATGAGACCCTCACAAGTACTATCACTCCAGATTAGAATGGGAATAATGACAAGGAAAGAGTGACTCTACTTAATAAAATTAATAATAGAGTGTGCCATGTTTATAGGTAAATGGTGCTCAATATCCTGGATAGAACATACATATCTAAGTTAGGGTAGCAAGTACCATGATGCAATTCATTCCTCCAGAAATTTTGAAACGGCATGCCATTCGGCATAAAATAACCCAACAAGAGTTGACATGCCGTAAAATCCAACAAACCAAAATTAAGCAGTGAAAAGGGTGGATATGCTATAAAAACAAAACAACCAGCAAACTTATCTATCTCATTTTATTCATCTGTCACAATGAAAGCACCTGTTCCCACTAGTTCAACTGCATCTAATGATGAAGTTTCAATTATGGGACTCTGGGGAGAATACCCATCAAGTATGAATAGAACAAAACGTCTAGCATAAAATAACTCAACAAGAGTTGACATGTCGTAAAATCCAACAAACGAAATCTTCGTAAGAAACGAACTCGGCATCGCAGTGTTAATTGAAAATAAAAGCGATCTCTTTTTATCGGTCCCATCGATTCTGCCGAGGACTCAAAAAGATCGATGATAAAACAAAATTATTTCGGTTCTTTGGCCACGATAGATTTCTTCAGCCGTTGAAGAAGAAGAAGAAGAAGAAGAAAAGAGAAGAAGAAGAAGAAGAAGAAGAAGAAGAAGAAGAAGAAGAAGAAAGAGAAGAAGAAGAAGAAAGAAGAAGAAAGAAGAAGAAGAAGAAGAAGAAAAGAAGAAGAAGAAGAAGAAGAAGAAGAAGAAGAAGAAAAGAAGAAAGAAGAAGAAGAAGAAGAAGAAGAAGAAGAAGAAGAAGAAGAAGAGAAGTAATAGGAAAAGAAGAAGAAGAAGAAGAAGAAGAAGAAGAAGAAAGAAGAAGAAGAAGAAGAAGAAGAAGAAATCTCTGAGGCCTCAAGCTTCAGTTATAAAATCTATCAAAATGGAAATAAAAACAACAGGCTCATGAAAAGTACACAAGGCAATACAAATGTAAACAAACACACAAACACACACACTCTCTCTCTCACACACACACAGACACACACACACAACCTAACCAACACTCGCACGCTCATACACACAAACACACACAAGCAACTGCACACACTTCCACTCATATATACAAACACTCATATGCAGACAAATACACATAGACACACAGACAAATACATACAAGCACACATATATACGCATGAGATAACTTACGTGATGTAATGGTTACTAAAGTAGATTAGCAGGCAATTGATAGTGAGTTCGATTCTCACTGGGGGTCCCATATTTCTGGTCTTGTGCCACATCTATGTTAAGCTTAATAAATAAATATATTCGCATA
>CM042166.1:4521773-4539273 GCA_023376005.1 Doryteuthis pealeii
TTGTTTTTTGTTTTTTGTTTTTTTGTTTTGTTGTTTTGTTGGTTTTTGTTTTGTTGTTTTTTCTGTTTTGTTTTTCACTCACTTACAGCCACGTGAGTGGCTGAACAGACCGATCATCGAATGGCAGTCTCTGGTGCAATGGGTGCAAATATATATATATATATATATATATATATATATATTGGGCATATATATACATATACCTATATATATATATATATATATATATATATATATGTATATATATATATTGACACACACACACATACAAACTTAAACACACACACACACATACACACACACACACACACACACACATTATATATATATATATATATATATATATATATATATATATATATATATATATATCCATCCCTTCTCGCCTATCTCTGTTTTTTCGTATCAATCTATCTATCTTATCGTTCGTCGACATTTCTGAAATATTCACGCACCTAATCTCCCTTTCCAATCTCGATAAACTTTGCCCAGTCTTTTAACCAGATATTTCTTGCTGATTCTAAACTTATTATCACACAGAAACAACCCCCACCCTTCCCGACCCTCCCCGTCCCTCCCACCCCTTCCCGATCCTCCCGCCTCCATTCCTAACGACATGTCTCTCATCTCATTTCCATTGTGATATAAACAAGCGACGTATCGACTAAAATAATCTCTGATGATAAAACCGTTTTTCTTTCATTTATTGCTGTAACTATGTGCTTATCTCTTGAGTCTAAGTGCACAACTCGCTAGCCATGCACTAATAATAAAAAAAAGACCCAATCAGTTTACTTACACGTTATTTCCTGTAGGATAAAGTGACCCTTTTGTGCAGAGGATATTTGCGTCCTCAAAAGAGGGTTAATTGAACAAGGGTTGAGTTTTATGGAATGAAACCTTACCATCTTTCCCGAGAAGTTGTGGGTTCAATCCTTGGGTCAAGTAGTACATTTCCTCAGTCGAGAAAAGCCGCGCAACAACACAATTAGAAAGATGATTGATCAGTGGTAAGTTTGAAATTGACCCCACCCGCTCCCGGAAGGATGCCCGGACATCCTACACAGCAAGGTCTTAGAACAATCATATCATATCTTCGTCTGTTCATATCTTTCTATGTAAGTTAAAAATAGAATCAAATCCGACGGTATGTTGAAAGGAAAAATAAACAAAGTAAAGAAAATGCTGAATGGATAAATAGATTTTATTTTACTGACACGTGTTTCGGTCAGGAGTATATTCATGTACATATGCACTCTATCTATTATTATTTTAAATACAAAGTAAAATAACAATAATAGAAATCTACAAAATCTTTATTATACAAGGAATAATGGCCTTCGTCTGAGTAAATTCTTTGGTGTTTTAAATCAAATCGGTTAAAATACGGAGAATTTCTAAAATGTTTGAAAAAATATATTTTTTTAAATTGTTGGAAGAAAACATTCCACAGCGATAGAGAAATAGTAATGTTGATGTCATTGTTGTTTATTTTTCCCATCTCTATCTATCTATCTATCTATCTTCGTCTATTCATATACATATCTCAGTCTGATGCTATCTATCTATCTATCTATCTACGAAATCTCCCGGAAGGATGCCCGGACATCCTAAACCAGCAAGATCTTAGAACAATCATATATCTTAGTCAGTTCATATCAATCTATCTATCTATCTATCTATCAGTATGATCGTAACTATCTATCTTCATCCGAACATATCTATATTTTATCTATGTATTTATCTATGTACTTATCTATCTTTAAAATCTCCCAGAAGAATGCCCGGACATCCTAAACAACAAGACATTAGAACAATTATATCTCCATGCATTCCGATTAACATTCCCGGGGGAGGTCACTGGATACAGCAAATATCAGATAAGACTCGGGGGGTAAACAATGTCCGAAACTTTGTGATAAAAACAATAAATAATGACAATGCATGTCTAAAAGAATCGATAAGAGTTCAATCCCCAGGAAAAGTAGCAAAAAGACACCCCCACCCACACACACAAAAAACAAGATAGAAAAGAGAAAGGCGTTTTCGTCAGTGAAAAATAAAAATAAAGTTTTACTATTTGTACGAATTGATAATTTGTATTATTTGGATTTTTTGGACTGTTGTCCTCATCTTTATTATTATATACACAACGGCTGATGTGCCCTTCGGCCTTCTTCAGGTGTTTCTTGGCAAAGTATACCAAGGCGAAACATGCCGTCCATTGAAAGTAAGCCTAAAGGAACACTGAAAACAGTTATATATCTTCCGAAGGTTCGACAAGAATGTTTCCGAGTTCGTAAAAGTTCCAGAGTTCGACTAGAAAGATCTGTCCAGCATATTTTGCTGGTCTCGCTCGGATGGGTTGTGTGAGAGGGTGCCGTACAACTGCTTTCGTGTGCGATGCTGCTTCCAAGATTTGTTTGGGACCACGCACAGCATCCTTGTGTAGCTCACATCTAGCCTTTTCCCTAAGCATTTCGTTAGGATCCAAGTGGTGCAGCCGCACGGCAGCACTGATACCATGTGTGTTAAATTTGTGACTTCGACAGTTTTAGATTTTACGTCTAAAAATCAGAGCACAGCTTGTTGTTTGACGACGACAGTATTTCCACCCCTACTTACATCTTATTATGATGAACATTCGAAACTACGTCACTACTTATGTCCCAATACCCTCAAGAATTGCATAAGTTTATCAATGAATATTTAATTTATAGTCAAAATCATTAATACATAGAATAAATCTTATTTCTAACAATGTGTCTATGAAAATATGAATTAGATTTGTCTCAAAATAGCCCATGATTTTAGTGCGTTTAAAAACCTGCAATGTGTCATATATATCACTAAGAAATAAAGGTTTACATGATATATGGTGTGGTTTCTTTGCATACTGGTTTTAACAAAACTGGGTTTAATAAATAATTACTTGTGTTACTGATCTCTAATATTATTGTTTTATTCTTCAACGTATTCTAAAATCAATTCTATGAATGGTTTTATATAGAAACCAGTAAAGTATGATTAAAATAAGTCTAATCTTTTTATATGCGTTCTTATTTAATTTCGTTAATCTTTCTAATATACTTCATTACATTAAAACTTAAATACTTACGCCCGGCGGAGGGCGCATATGCTTACTAGTCCGATTAATTTCTTATCGTTTCATTTATTGATAATTAATAACAAAACATCAATCGTTATCTTTTCTCTGTAAACTTCGGGTGGACCTTTCTCGCCTCCCGAATAGAAGACTTCCATTTTGTTTTTTTTCCTATAAAAGATCGAGACAAATTTTATGGTTTGAATTATTTGTCCCGATTCTCTGATGACACGTTGTTATTCTTTGACTCTTAGAATTGATTTCCAATAAATGAAACACGAATTCTCTTCCTTTATAAAAACTTTATCTTTCCTTTTTATGGCGTCCAGGTCAATAAAATTCTTTTTTTTTTCACTTTCTTTTTGTATCTTTAGGCAAAACATGAGAGAATTCACGAAGGTTTTGATTAATGCGAGACCATCAGTAATGGCCTTAGAATATGGTATAATTATAATATGTATATATATATATATATATATATATATATATATATATATATATATCTTGAACAAGACGTAGAAACAACACACCACGAGAAAACAGCTATACGGTCACCTGCCACATATTACCCAAACCATCCGAGTAAGACGGAGAAGACACGCGGGACACTGCTGGAGAAGCAAGGACGAACTCGTCCTCCTGTGTAAGCCAGCACATGGGCGCGCCAGTGTGGGCCGACCAGCAAAGACGTACATTGATCAGCTCTGTGCGGATAAAGGATGCTGCATAGAGGACCTCCCGAGAATGATGAACGATAGGGAGGGAGTAGAGAGATTGTCGTGGATATCCGTGCTAACAGCGTGACATGATGATGATGATATATATATATATATATATATATATATATATATATATATATTGGGAGAATATGTGCTTAATTGAAGTCGAACCTAATTTTGAAAATTAATTAATTAATAATTAATTAATTAATAATTAATGAATTAGGCGGGCATACCTATTCAAATGTGAGGCTAAACAAATTACATTTCAGCCTATTACTTCTCAATTAATATTTCGCGTGCATGTATTTACCAATTCCCACCGCACGAGCGTTATGTGGCACAAGGTCAATTTATTTGGGAGTTTAACAGGTTAGAATTTAGAGTTTCCCTTCTCCTAGACTGGTCCTCTATCCAAGCCCAGTCTGCCCTACTATTTATTACATAGATGGAGGGAGAGAAGTCAAATGCATACTGTAGCTGTCGCCTATGAGTGCGCCTAATAGTTAGATATATTTATTTTCTACCCAAAAAAATATACCCTTAAATTTGGACAGTGTAAGGGAAACAACTCTGTTAGGGTCTGATAATAGGGATAAACCGAGCCTGAATTGCATTGTGGGAATATCAACAGGTTTCCTTAGGGCAAAATAGGGACTTCCGCCTGGCTGATGCAGCAAAAAGGTTGTGTGGAAAATATCGTCCTAATATTAGAACTTTAGTCTTTTAGTTAGTTCTCGGTACTGGTACGGCGCACAGGTATGTTTCTTTCCAATTTTCCCGTGAAGTTACTGGCATTTGTTAAAGACCCCTTTTGTAAATTATTAATTGTTTTATACCCCATTTTATTTCAGTATTTCACGGTGTTTGGAAGTAAATAAAATATTCTACGTTCAACATCAGTCGTCTTCGTGTCATCAATACATCGCCAGAAAAATATTACCAGGGAACTGCTACAGATACCTTGCCGAGTGTATTAGCACAATGTGAAACTGAAACAGCCTCGTCCAGGATTTGAACTCAAGTGGACGACTCTAACCATTACACCGCACTTGTCCATATATTTACCTTATAAGGTAAGGTAAGTGCGACTTAAGATGCAATTACAGACTGCTTTGATGAGTGTCGCATCAAAGGTGAGCTCATGAAAAGTTTTACTTTTGATCATTACGGTTTGATAAATTGGGGAAAAAGTCTAATTGGTTGCGTATATTTTTTATGGGATAGGACAAACTTTACAGATAAAAATGAACTCAATCATTGAGAAATGTATATATATATATATATATATATATATATATATATATATATATATACACATTTCTCAGTGAATTTAAACTGATATAAGTATAAAGATATGTGAAGAAATGAGATGGAAAGGAAATAATCTGAAAAAGTGCAATAAAATAAAATGAAAGAAAGTAAACAAGGTGGGATATATATATATATATATATATATATATATATATATATATATATATATATGTGTGTGTGTGTGTGTGTGTGTGTGTGTGTGTGTGTCTGTGTGTGTGTGTGTGTGTGTTACACGTGTGTGTGGATATTGTTTAGGATTTATTTTTAGTCTACATAACTATTGAAACATCGACCCATATATATATATATATATATATATATATATATATATATATATGTGTGTGTGGGGGGGTGATTATGTGGAAAAGTGATTAATAAATGTGAAAAATAAGATTAATGAGGATGTTTTATTGATAGTTGAAAATTATTTTCAACGTTTAAAATGTTTCGATTATTAGATGAATATTGGATAATCTTCATCAGGACATTCAAATATCACCAGCTGATGTTTTTCATGTTTTTTTTTTTCAATCAGAAATGTTCGTTTTTTAATGCTATTATGACACAATTCAAACGCATGAATATTCTTCTCCCCCCTTTTTATTTCCACGTATCACTTGATAAACAAACACACAGGCGATATTGGGTGGTATGACCTATTAGGATCCCGTTTATAGGTCTAATAGAACAGTGAGATAATTAATTTTTTACCTGTTTAAAGTGATTGCGAAGAAATGTTTTTGTGCTGTATATTTTTGGAAACCATATTTTTCCAACTGACATCATCATAAGTAAGTAAAGTCGTCGAGGTGACCTAAAGTCGTTATCAGCTATACAGCGAGGGAGCCTATCCCCTTTTCACTAGCGCTAGAGCAGAGAGATTGTTTTTTAGCGTCCGGGGTAGAGCGCAACTCCTACCATCAACTCCTTACTTTACGCTCAGATCCCTGTGCTACTCATACGATGATTTGGCGAGGGCCAGTACCGAACCGGGAACCTCGTGGTTCCCAGGCGGACATTCTACCGACTGAGCTAAACTGGAAGAACCCAACAATTTGTTGATATTCTGTAAAGCTAACCAATTAAAGGAACTATAACGGGGGATAGGGGGGTAGAGGGGGGAAATAGATATTTGCTTCAATGAGTTCCTGTTGAGAGGGGGGGCAAAAAGAAGCGAGTTCACTGTCTTCTCGAAGGCCAAACTTTCTTTTGGTCAACTCAGTCTTCTACCAGCAGCTGAAAATCCGTCGCCGTCGTCAAAATAATATTTTCTGACTGCCGTCTCACGTAAGCCGAAAGCTTCTCTGCTTGTCACGCCACGCTCCTCTCGCTTTGGTTATTTTATGGGCATATTACCCTAACATCATGGCACATCAGTAGGTTAGACTATTGCCCAAAAGTGGGAAATCCCAGTTGAAACAAAGGAATAGCTAATATTTTTATGCCAACCAGAACCTATCCAGTTCCGAGGGAAAATATAATTTAATCTGGGTATTTTGAAGCTTCAGTCTGACAGGCAAAGAGAGCAGTCAAACAAAGCCATAGGGAAGTCAGTGAGAACGAAGAAAAACGGGCCTAACATACCAACTGACTTTAGCGAAAACCATCAAAGAACTTAGAGAAAAAGATTCCTTATTTAGATTTGATCAAAGTGGAAAACTTGGCCAAGGAATGAGCTTAAAAATTGCATGAGCGATATTTTTCTGAACTCCTCGTTGTATTCTGACTGAAAACCCTTAATTAGACGTCCTTCACTCCCACAACTTTGAGTAAGATTGGCCTCTGTATTTTCTTTCTTGTTATATAAATGATTTTTGTTGAATTTGAAAAAGAGTCGCCATTAGCTGTTGTATACAAAGTTCCTTGTAGGAAGCGCGTGGTGTAATGGTTAAAGTCATGGGAAATGGACACGTTGCCCCGAGTTCAAATCCTGGACGTGGCAATTGCATTCCACTTAGCTCTAATACCCTTGGGAAAGTTATGAGTCCTACTCTCCTTCCAGCTATGGGTAAATAGTAGGGCAGACTGGGCTCTTTAACCTTGGTTAGGCAACCGGTCTAGGAGAAGGAAAACTGTGAATTCAAACCTGTTGAACTCCGCTTAAGAAATTGACCTTGTGTCGCATTCTGCTCGTGCGGAGGGGTTGGTACATATATATATAAAGTTCCTGCAGTAGATTTCTGCTCGTTTGAGATCAGACAGAATGTAGGTATTCGACCAGACGTTTGGCAATTGTAGAAGTCGCTGCAACCCACAATTGATGGAAGGAATCCGATACTGACGGTTATTTTTGGATATTCAGTGAACCCTTTAGCTCACCGGGCTACAGATGAGATTGGTATATACCTTAATTACACTTGACCCATAAACATATTAGAATTCCCTTTCACTGAAATAAATTGTTATTGAGTCTATTAATCAGCAGGTGCCCGGATTGTGTAGCCGCAGCAGCAGCGTTTAAAGAGGCAAATTTGATTGGCCTTAATCTGTCCAATTAAAACCTTAACGGATAATACTTATTATTCGCGCCAGAATTCACTTAGCATCGGAATTAGAACGAGAAATGTCAACACACTAACTTATTTCCTCTGCAATTATTGCAAGATATTCGACTTAATTCTTTCCTCTTTACCTAACTCATATATATATATATACCTAACACACACACACACGCACACACACACACACACACACACACACAAATACACACACACACATATATATACACATATATATATATGTATGTGTGTATATCCTGACGATGACCTAAGGTCGAAACTAGTTAAGAAGTATCAAAGTAATTAACATAAAACAAGTATTACTGTTTGTTTTATCACTTTTTGTTCACCTTATACACACAGGCACATACACATTTAAACCCCCACACACACACACATATATATATATATATATATATATATATATTTAAGACTGGTTTTTAAGATCTCAACCATTGGACTCATCTGATGATTGGATTACCATGAAAGTTATGAGTGTAAATCCATATTACCATTGATTATAAATCTTCTCTGCTTTATAAGCATTGAGCACCTTTTCATGCCAATACTTTCTAATTTGTTCATTCTCTATTCATTATATATATATATATATATATATATATATATATATATATATATATATATATATATATCTTATTATAATGGAGATTGTGGGTTGTCTGTCTGTAACCGAAACTATATTACTATTCAAGTCACAATTCCCTTTAGTTATTTACATCACATTCTCCACGATTTCATTTTTATTTAAACCTTAATTATTAATAAAATTGTTTTACATTATTAATACTGTTGACCATATCTACATACTAATAACATGCAGTTGTATTTATCTATACAACAAAATGGTGGGTCATAGTGTGAATGGGAAGGCTAATTTGCATATTGATCTTAAAAATTTGATTTTAATAAATATATGCATAGTATTATTGATTTCTAATTTTTTGGTTTTATCTTATTGAATATGAGCAAAAATCTCGGGGATAAATCTTAAAAGAAACCCATTAACAAGAAGAACTGTAATACTATTCTTTACTTCCTATTTTAACTAAATAGTTAAATTAGGAAAATTTACCAATGAAAGACGGGAGTAACGGAAAATGATGGAAGAGTTAGTTTCAAAGTTGTTCTATTTTTCAATCATACCCCCTCTGTTCCAAATCTTTTTGTCTGTATTCTCATTCAGTTTCATTAGCCTTTCTAATTTAATATGATATTTCATTATATTAAAACTTAAATACTTGCACCCGGAGGGTGCATATATTTGCTAGTATATATAATGATAGCAATGAAAAGACCGTATATTCAATTTTCTTATAATGACAATTAAAAGCTAAGAAGTGAAAACTATCTAACCGGTGTCGTTCCTCACTCAACAGAGCTAAGATCGAGGGAAAATATTCCCAATTAAGAAATATATGTAAAGGGGATTGAAAAGGTTAAAAGAAAGGGATAGATTTGGTTTGGTTTGTTTTGTTTTACGGCATATCAACCTCAGTGGGTCATTTAATGCCTATAAAGTTTTGAAATAAATCAATTCTTAATGGATAATACAATTTTTTTATAAATACATTTTTCTATTTAACCCATAGATGGGACCCTAACAGGTACTACCACTCCGGGTCAGAGTGGACCAGGGAGCAATGGTGATGAAGGGGTGCTCCACATTCCCCAAACCTCCAGAACTGGAACCTCACCATCAGATAGAGTTTAACGTCATTTCCAGAACATGTACACCCGCAGCCACCGCCTTCTAACACGCATATGATAAAAAGGGTTGGGGCTTGCCATAAGGGCAATAGGGTTGGGAAAATCATATAGGTGCTAGGGCTTGACGTGACCAGCCGATTGATTGGAGGGGCCTCTCCGACCGCTCGTCTAGCCCAAGATAGGGCCAAAGTGGAATATTTCAAGTCATGAATTGCTCATCCACCTGGGCTCTATGATTAAGCATAGATATGAACACACACACGCACACTAACGCACACTCACACACTAACACACACACACACACGCACAAAATATATATATATATATATATATATATATATATATATATATATATGTGTGTGTGTGTGTAGAGAGAGAGAGAGAGAGAGAGAGAGATGAATTGACGTGGATGGACAGCTGTGAAATTAGATATTAATGCACTGGCATTAATAGATTATATATGAATAGACTGACATAGATAGATAGATAGATTGATAGATAGATATGAATAGATAATAGATAGATAGATAGATAATATATTGAACCACTGAAATCGACATATTCCCTACGAATTTTCTTTTAAGATGCCTTTCTTTCTAAAGATGGCCCAAATGCGAAAATCTATTTCTAATTCCGTTGAGGAAAATTCTCTATGACTTGTAATAAACTAATTTCTTCAGAGAGAGAGAGAGAGAGAGAGAGAGAGAGAGAGAGAAGAAGAAGAAGAAGAAGAAGAGAAGAAGAAGAAGAAGAACCCAAAGAGTAAAAATCTAGAGATTTAGTGAATGCCCTTATTTGTTACTAACAAACTATCTTGTTAACCCTAGCAACACCGATAAAACACATCTGTCGCCAATGTCAATTTTATGAGTCAAACCGGTGAGTGATGACAAAAAGGACGGCCCGGGTGGTGGGGACGACGGGAAATCGAATGGCAAAACTTTGATCCGCCGGATATGGCTAGACTTCTTAACGGCTCTCAAAATCGAAAGTTGAATAGAAATGATAAAAAAGAAAAGAAAATACTCTCGATAATCCCAGCACGACTTCCATTAGCGTTTAATCCTTTTTCTTCTTCTTCTTTTCTTAGACATCGTGTCGTAAAGAGAGAAGTAACAGCTTGTGGCAAAAGGCTTATGTAGATGATTTCAGACTTGAACTCGTCATTTACATGCGAAATGGAGGCGTTGCTGATAGAGACGATAATTGTTGTTTTAAGATACCAAAAAGTAACGATCCTTTCCTTTTTATTATCTATCTAGCTAGCTAGCTAGCTAGCTTAATCTGTTCATATCTTTCAATATATCTATCTTTATATTTCAATCTGTTCATATTTATCCAACAACCCACCTCTCTATTTATCTCAGTCTATCTATCTATCTCATTTCACATCTATCTATCTATCTACCTACCTATCTATATATCTCAATCTGTTCATATCTATCATTTCACATCTGTCTATTGTCTTTCTCTGTCTCTCTGTCTCTGTCTCTGTCTATCTATTTATCTTTCTATCTAAATCTGTTCTTATCTATCTATCTATCTATCTATCTATCTCCTTTCACACACACATATATATATAGCTAGCTATCCATATATCTATCAATCGATGTATCTTAATCTGTTCATATATTTCAATCTATCTTTCTTTCTATTTCAATTTGTTCCTATCTATCTATCTATCTATCTATCTATCTCGGTCTGTTCATATCTATCTATATCGATCTGTTCATATCTATCTATTGCTATATATTTCTATCAATAGATTTATATATATATATATATATTATATATATATTTAGTTCCTCTTTAGAAATAAACAATCAATCCATCTTATTTTATATGTATTCATCTATTTCTTTATCTCATTCAAATCTATCTACCAATCTATTTATTTTATTCTGTTTTCTCTATATATCAATCTATCTATTTATCTATCTATTCTATTCATATCTATCTTTTGCTATCTATCTATCTATCTATCTATCTGTCTCATTTCCCACCAATTTTCATTTTCCCACCGCTATCTGAATCCAAAATAAATTGTCGATAGAAAAACGTCTGTGTCGTGTGATTTCAAATAATAAACTCAACTATGTCAGTGTAAATAAAATGAAACACTGTCTCAATTTTGGAATGTAATTCACTTTGTCTGTAGAAACCAAAAGTTTGAAATTGGATAAAGATAATCCCAAGAAACCTTACATAAATGACTAATAATTTACTATTTTCCTATCAATTTACTAATACGATTAAACCATCGACTTTGATGATGTCGTCGTCTCCATTGTCGGAGTCGAACAAAAGAAAAAAATTCTCGAGAAGAAAATAGAGAGTTTCACAGAACATCAAGAATATTTTGGCCTAAATAATTTAAACTCTATTGGCGCAAAAAAAACAAACAGAGAAATAGGATTTGAACAAGTTCAGTATCTTGCACAATAAGGTAGGTCGATTTTTCACTTTTTAAAAACATCAAATTGTCCATCTATGCGAATGTTATGTGTTAGTATACTGAATACTGATACCAAAAATTAGATCTTTACATATGCCATTGTTTGAGGAAATAGCATCAAAGATCGTCTACTAAAATGCACTAAAAATACTCGCTTTCGCAAAATTTAACCTTGAAATTGATTAGAAAATTTACCGTTTTCCCAATTTAAGTCAGAAATTTTATTTATTTCATCAAAATAAAACGAATTAAATATTATAAATAGAATTCAAATTGAAAATGTTCCCTCCATCACTACCGACACCTTTGATATGCGGCTTTTTACCTCATCAATTAAGCTGTAACAGACAATCTTTGATGCTATTTCCTCAAACAATGGTGCAAGTAAAAGATCTAATTTTTGGTATCAGTATTCAATATACTAACACACAACTTTCACATAGATGGATAATTTTATATTTTTAAAAAGTGAATAATTGACTTCTCCTATTGCACAACCCACATTTTTTTAACATTGTGTTAACACCAATGGGGATTATGTTGTATAGTATTAATTAAGTTCATGTCTATATTCTATGGTATAATTTTATTTCCCTTAGAAAGGACAGAATGACCCACTGGGGTTGATGTGCTGTAAAACAAACCAAACCAAACCAAACTCTAAGCATTTGTGTCTCTGAGTCTTCTATCTCTTAACCTTCTGTTTCTCATTGTTCTCAATCTCTTCCAGCCTCCTGTATTTCTCTTAGTATTCTGCCCCTCGTAGTATTCTACCTCTCATAGTCTTTTGTCTGTTTAAAACAGTTTCATCATGATCGGTATGTCACGCTAGTAGCACGGATATCCATGACAATCTCTCGTCAACCGTCCCTATCATTCTCTGTCCCTGGAAGTCCTCTGCGCAGCACGTAGTATCACACAGAACTGGTCGATGTTACGGTTTTGCTGGACGGTTCACACTGGCATACCCATGTGCTGATTTCCCCTATTATGTACCACAGAACATATAACAAATGTAATATACACACCAATGTGTTAAAATAATCAAATAATTTAAATGAAAATCAAATATCTTCAAACATGGATTTGATTCGTAAGACACAAATTTGATTCATTGATAAATGTTCTCATTTTGCATTTTGTTTGCTGCCATTTTGAAAATAAATTGACACATTAAAGTAAGACGAATTATCTCGTTCATGGCATTAAAATGATGATTTGCTAAGACGAGTTATTTCGTCCATGGTAGTGAACAGGTTAAACGTACTTTCTAAGTTTATTTATTGATTTTGAATGGAAAACAGATAAAATCAGTTAAAGAAACTAAATAACTAAAAACCTCCTGTCGCATCTGTCACGTATTTTATTATTATGGACGAGTCTTCTTTTCTTTCTTTTTCTTTTTTTTTGTTTTAAATTGTTCGGTTGAGAGGAATTAAAAGCAATTTTATGTTTGGAGCAAAAAGATTCGGACTTAATGCTAACAGTCTGTTTGTTTTTTTTTGTATTTTTATTTTATTGCTGCTTTTTTTTTCTGTGAGAGTTTTTCTTTTCATTCTTCACTCTTGGTTAACCATTAAATTTTTTTGCTTGCTGAAGCGAATTGAAATCTATCTATCTATCTATCTATCTATCTATCTATCTATGAGCCTTGTTTTTATCTATCTATCTATCTATCTATTTATCTATCCATGAACCTTGTTTTTATCTATCTATCTATCTATCTATCTATCTATCATGAACCTTGTTCGTATCTATCTATCTATCTATCTATCTATCTGTCTGTCTGTCTGTCTGCTATCTATCGGAGTTTGTTCCTATCTATTCAGCTATCTATATATCTATCTCAGTCTGTTAATATCTATCCATCGAGGTCGAAGTATACACCAATACATCTGTCATGATTTCTTCACTACATATCTATGAATATATCTATGTATTTACGCAGTCTGTTCATATCACCATCTATCCCCCCTCTGTCTGTCTGTCTGTCTGTCTTCTCTCTCTCTCTCTCTCTCTCTCTCTCTCTCTCTCTCTCTCTCTATATATATATATATATATATATATATATATATATATGTGGTGTGTGTGTGTGTGTTGTTAAATATATCTCTGCTTGTACGTGATGCATGTATACTTGGATTATGGAAGCATCTGTTTATTTTCTCTCTAGCCACTTTCCCCCTCTCTATATATCTCCTCATCTTTTCTATCATCACCCCTCTCTTTATATATATATTTATATTATATATATTATATATGTATATACATTATACATGTATATATATATTATGTATGTATATAGACATATATATGCATATATTATATAAGTGTATACATATGTATATATAATAATTCTGTTTATTATGTATCTATTACATTTTGTTCATTATGTATGCATGTATATATATATATATATATGTGAAAATAAAATGGAAATTAATCCGACAGTATGAATAAGATATAATGAAAAAACAAACGATGTTACAACTGAAATTTTCTCTTTGATGAGCCTATTTCAGTTTGTAAACATCGTTTGTTTTTTCATTATATCTATTCTATATATATATATATATATATATATATATATTATAATATATATATATATATGTATGTATGTAAGGATTGCTTAAAAAGCAACCTTATAAAAATAAAAATAAATCCTGACAACTGGGAAAAGCTGGCGTTGAAAAGAACTGACTGGAGAATTCATGTGGATGATGGCTGTACCAGTTTTAAGAGTGAAAGAAATGAGCATGAAAACCTCAACGTCAACTTCAAAGGATACACCTGTCATATAGGAGAGAACATGGAGGGTTGGAAATGTCAGCCATGTGGTCGAATTCTGTTTTCTAAGACTGGATATGTCAATCATAGGAAATCTCATCAGAGACAATTCATACAAACTCCAGGAACAAACAATGTGACTTGTGCAATCTGTAACAAAGTCTGTAAGTCAGCTTATGGTCTTAAGAAACATACGGTGGTGCATAAGCATCAGATTTTATAATCTGATCCATCTGATACAACGGGAAAGACGTCTTTCCTATGTCATATTTGTATCAAACTTTGTGGATCTGTAGCGTGTTTGATGAGTCATTTGGCTCATGAGAGGAAAGGTTCTGTTGGTGGGGTTATAGGATTGTAAGGGACGGCAGTGATCTATAAAGATTATGCTATTGCTATATATCTATCCCTTTATATATGTAAGTATGTATCCAGTCAGTGAACTATTGTTCTTTTCGCATTGATTTCGGATATGAAGATTGAAATCTCTGAGATATCAACTGCTGATACAATTGACATGGTCACGATTCTTTGATAATTCTTTCATTTCTTTTCAACAGAAAAGAAGACAAATAAATTCAAATCAAATCTTTACCTAAACTGTCCAACTTACTTTATCCACACTGGATAGCCACAATATAACTGCATGATGATCGGGTATGGGAGCGAATCTATTATATAATAACATAGGATTTGTCAAAATGACGGAATTACGTATGCATGAATTCCATTTATACCGTGAAGCAGTGCGTTCTTGCTTGAATCAAAATTTGCACCCCCCCTCTCGGCACATCTGGCAATAATCAGACCTTAAATCTCCGGACCAAAAGTTGGAATCCAATTGTTGTAATTGTTACCTCTCTCTCTTTCTCTCTCTCTCTCTCTCTCTCTCTCTATATATATATATATATATATATATATATATATATATATATATATATATATAATAGTCATCCACAGACACGTGTTTCGAGTTATCAAGTCTCTTCAGCGTGGCTAGAGATTTTTGAGCTATTACTGCCGAAATAGAAACTGGATCGATTCAACAGCTGTCTGACAGCTTAACCGCTCGGCTATCGTCACCCACAGAATGTGAAAGGGATTTTAACTGTTTTAATACTCACATCTGTATGTATATAAAGGCCGCCATAGAGTGCTTCATCCCTTTTATTTTGGATACTATATATATATATATATATATATATATATAGTATCCAATATTTCTTTTATATATATTATATATATATATATATATATATATATATATATATATATATATACATATATATATTCGATAAATGAAAAAAAATTAAATTTTCTTCATTACAATAATTTATTTCAACCGCATGACTGCGGCATCTTCAGGTATGAGTAAAGTCATGGATATTACTGAAAAAACTTCCCAGGAAACAATGGTTTAAATCTATCAATTTGTTGGGGGGGTCTTATTTGGGGTGGTGCTAAGAAATTTGAATGAAGTGAGGAGTCTGGGCGGGGGTTAGGGTATATGTTAGGGGATTAATTCTCTGAGTTGTCTGATAAAATTAGGTTGGGAGTTGAAATATAAGAAATTAATTACAAAGAAATACACGAAAACCCCAACACATTTATCCTATCCGTTGGGAAACCACGAAAACCAAAACAAACGTCATGAGAGGCTGTGTATTTGTAAGAAATTGTCAAAAAAATGAAAGATGAAATGAGAAACTTTGTGTTTGATTGATAGAAATTTCATCCAATTTCATTTTGGAATTATATGAAACGTAAACCGCAAAAAACAAAGATGGCGTAAAATCCATGTTTACAAAATAAATGTATTATAAAACAATTACCAAAAGATCAGGGAATTATCCGATTGTAATAAAATTTTCAGTTTTTGATTTATCAATGAATGAATTTTATAATGCAACAGGAGTGAGTAGGATTAAATTTGTTTTGTAAAACACGGATTTTTCGACAAATTGGGTATACCTAATATATATTCTAAGGGCTAACCCATTCAATGATTCATCAAGTGACACTGGGGTTTCATTTGTGGTTATTTTCGTTTTTTTTTGTTTGCAGACGATATGTGAGAAGATATATCATTGTTGAATTCTAAAAACAAACGGACAGACAATGCTGGTTCTTTGATGAGTTGTTTTTTTTTTCTCATTTTATTTTCATATGAATCCCCTTTTGTTATTGCAACCTTTATTTCCGGTCCTGATGGCAATCCATATCTGTTCATTTATCTATTTATTCATTTTGCTGTCAAATCTGGCAAGGTGATCTAGTGGGAATCGGCGCTCTCAACGAGGCGTGACCGTAAGTATTCATTTTGGGATACATTATGAAACAGAAACTGCGGAAACAAAACCGCCGAAATGTGAGACGGTGTATCTATGTAGAAATTGTCAGAAAAATGAAAGTTGAAACGTGAAACATTGTGTTTGGTTGATAGAAATTTCATCCAATTTTATTTTCGGATTATATGAAACAGAAAGTGCGAAAACAAATTCGCCGATGTGTGAGGCTGTGTATCTGCGTAAATTTGTAAAATGATCTAAAGACAAACAGACAGACAATGCTGGTTCATTGCAAGGATGAAAGATATGTTGTTTTTTCTCGTTTTATTTTTATATGAATTCCCTTTTGTTCTTTCATTTTTTTTTTTTCGGAACTGATGTCTCGTGTGTGTGTGTGTGTGTGGGTGGGGGGTCAATTTAGACTCTCTAATTCTTTTTTCCCGAAAAAATATTCTAACCATATATGTTCATTTATTTATTAATTGGAGGCGCGTGGTTTAATGGTTAGAGTCGTAGGAAATGGACTCGTCACCGTGAGTTCAATTCCTGGGCGAAGCTGTTGGCATTTCACATCACGCTAATACCCCTGGGAAAGGTATGAATCC
>CM042166.1:4544273-4551773 GCA_023376005.1 Doryteuthis pealeii
ATCAAAGTCTTGGGTAACTAATAATAGTAGTAATATTTGGTTTATTCGGACTATTGGCCTAATCTTCACGGCTCCCGATTTACGACAAGAAGGTTCCGGAGTTCAAAAATAAGGTTCCCGAGTTCGAGAAGGTTCCCGAGTCCGACAAGAAATACCTGAAGAAGGCCGGAGGGAACATCGGCCAAAATGTTGTACAGATAATGATAAAGATGAGGAAAATAGTCTGAATAATCCAAATAATCCAAATTATCAACCTTCATCTAAAAGATTCAGATTAATAGTAGCAGATTGCAACGAATTGCTTTTTTAGTTATTGCTTACGAGCCGCGTACGTCCGACCTCGTCAAATGAAAGGTTAACTTTCATAACCACCGAGTTAACAGTAGCAAAGGACAAATGCTAGAACGAGCGAAACGATTTCGTTTTATTCCTTTTTATACTATCTTATGCAAATAGTTTCGCCCAAACAAATGCGATCTACAAAAATAAAAAAAGAAGAGAAGAAATTAAATCCCAACGACCACCACATACGTGCATGGGTTCCATTACATTCTCCCACCCTCACATCAAGCGTCCATCTCGTCCATCTTGGCAAGTGTAAAATTACGACATTGTTGTTGCTGCTGCTGCTGCTTCTCAGTTCTACGAAAGTTTCGTTTGGTTTCTTTGTTTAATGGCATATCAAACTGCGTAAGTTATTTAATGCCAAAGCTATCCTTGAACATCTAGGATAGCTGTAGAAGATGTAGTAGAATAGTAGTTGGGGTGAATGAGGGTGTTCCCACCTTTCCCAAAGTTATTTGTCCAAAAAGTATAGTAATTGCGAGACTGGAGCTTGAACTCGCTTACTACGATGTCCCAGTCCAGCACGTTAGCCACGGCGCGACGGGATGCTCCTTGTTTGGCGAAGGATTTTGGAAAGTACACATATCTACAAATCCACCATGTTTATTATCATGATTATGATTATCATCGAGACGTGCTGATAGCACGGATTCCCTTGACCCCCTTTCTCTCTCTCTCTCTCTCTCTCTCTCTCTCTCTCTCTCTCTCTCTCTCTCTATCTATCTATCTATCTCGCCATTCGTTTCTATCCATCATCGCTCTTACTAAGTCATCAAGACAACATCCAATGTCCGCACAGAGCTGATGAATGTAAATTTTTGTTAGTTGGCCAACACTGGTGTGTCCATGCGTAGGAGTCCGCAGCAGCAGTCTCTTATTAGCTCGTTTTTACTTCTTCAATTGAATAAGAAGTAATATAAAAATCTTACACTTAATTTTAATTATATTTTAATTGTTTTCCATATAAAATCATTCATAGGATTGATTTCAATACGTTGGAGAATAAAACAATAATATTAGGGATCAATAACACCAACAAATTATTCATTAAACCCGGTTTTGTTAAAACCAGTATGTAAATTAACCATGCATTATGGAAACCTTTATTTCTTAGTGATATATAAGGATTTTAAATGAACTAATAACACGGGCTGTTTTGAGTCAAATCTAACTCAAATTTTCATAGACATTGTTAATAATAATATTTATTCTATTCTATGTATTAATGATTTTGACCATGAATTAGATACACACTGTCTTAGACTAGAAGGGTGGTCGGAGAGGCTCTCTCGACCAATCGACTGGTCACGTCAAACCCTATCACCTATATGATTGTCCCAATCCTATTGCTCTTATGAAAGACCCAACCTTTTTCATATATGTGCTAGAGGCGGTGGCTGAGGGTCTTGTTAAGCTCTATCTGATAGTGTGGTTCAGTTCTGGAGGGTTGGGGACTGTGGAGTACCCCTTCATCACCATTATTTCCAGGTTCATTCTGACCTGGAGTGGTAGTACTTGTTAGGGTCCCATCTATGGGTTAAATTAAAAAATGTGTTTATAAAAAAAATGTGTATCCATCAAGAATGAATTTATTTCAAAATTTTGCCTGTATCAAATGACCCGCCGATGTTGATATGCCGTAAAACAAAACAAACAAATACTCACTGGTAAACTTACGCAATTCCCCAGGAAGTTGTTACGAAAGCAGTGACGTAGTATCGGTTAGAGCCAGACACCGAATCTCCATTATAATAAGATTAGTAGTAGTAGTAGTAGTAGTAGTTGTTGTTGTGGTTTTTGTAGTATTTGATGTTTGATCTCCCCCAAAGTGCTAATTCAGGTGAGTTGAGCTTTTGGCCAATCAAATTCGAATCATTTAAAGAATTAACTCTTTTATTTCCATCTAGACAGAATTTCTAGATCTTTTCAGTTTTTTGTTTTGTTTTGTTTCAACTTTTCTCTGTATTTAAAACTGAACTGAACTTAAAATTCCATTCAACATTTAAGCCGATTCCAATCAGTTGTCTGTCTCTTCTGACAATCAAAAGAGAGATTATCAATTTAATATTCCCGAAGAGATCTTTGAGGTCCTCAAGTTTTCCGGCGTTTGTCTTGTCTTTCTAAATCACTTATTGACTTCTCAGTTAACACACACACACACACACACACACACACCGCACGCACGCACGCGCGAGTTCCTTGTAAATCCCTTTCCTCAACTGTTCCAATATTATCTAAATAATGATCTAATTATTTGTAGAATCTTTCTCATATAAAACAAATTGATTTGTATATATTTATATATATGATATATATAGTGGCCGAATGTTCTTTTTCGCATGGAGTAATATAATGGTTAGCAAGATAGACTTGTGAACCATTGTTAGTGAGTTCAATTCTCATCGGGGGACTCACAGTTCTGGTTTTGTACCTCGTCTAAACTAAGCTTAGTAAAATTATATATATATATATATATATATATATATATATACTAGCAAATATATGCACCCTCCGGGTGCAAGTATTTAAGTTTTAATGTAATAAAATATTGTATCAAATTAGAAATGCTAATGAAACTAAATAAGAATGCATATAAAAATATTTGAAACAGAGGAGGGTATATAAAAAAAAAATAGAGCAACTGAAACTTACTCTTCCCTCACTCCCGCCTTTCATTGCTAAATTTTCCTAATTTATCTATTTAGTTAAAATAGGAAGTAAAGAATAAAATTACAGTTATTTTTCTTGTTAATGGATTTCTTTTAAGATTTATCCATGAGATTTTAGATAATATTCATTAAGATAAAACCAAACAATTAGAAATCAGTAATACTAAGCACATATTTATTAAAATCCAATTCTTAATATCAATATGCAAATTAGCCTTCCCATTCACACTGTAAAATGCTATTTTGTTGTATATATAAATACCATTGCATGGTATTAGTATGTAGATATTATCAACAGTATTAATTATGTAAAACAATTTTATTAATAATTGAGGTTTAAATAAAAATAAGATCCTGTAGAATATGACGTAAATAATTAAGGGAATTGTGACTTGAATAGTAATATAGTTTCGGTTACAGACAGAAAAACACACAATCTCCATTATAATAATAAGATATATATATATATATATATATATATATATATATATATATATTAAACGAATGAAAAGAAAAGAGAGCGAAACTCGTTGAAAATTGCTGGTTAATAAAGTATGATACTTTTAAAAATTATATACAAATTTAGTTGTACCATATATATATATATATATATATAGATATAGATATATATATATATATATATATATATATATAAATAAAAACTCAACAAAACGTCATTTAGCTATTATAAATTTATTTCGGTCAGAAACTCTATAAATGAGCCCAGTTTCATCAGATAAACATTACAAAATAAAAAAATATTAGAATGTAGAAAAAAGTAAACCCCTTTCTTCTCTCTATTTTAAATACATATAGATTCCTTCTGATTTAAACAGACCCACATAAAAAAACTTGTATATGATGATAATAACACCAAAAATAAAAACAATCCAATATATTAGTGAAGTAAACAAATAAACAAATTAATATATAAATATATAATATATATAAATAGGAAATTAAGATCTGAGTTTGAATTTAGTGTCACAAAAAGGAAATATATAATGTAATTTTCCTTTATACCATAAACTGAAGCCCCTCTTCCCCCTCTTACCCAATTAACTTTTCAGTATAAAATCAAAACTTGTCTCAATAAAATTTTGAAAAAGCTTCAGCTAAACAATGAGGCGAAATACCAATGGAATTTTGTTGCTGTGTTGTTATATCCACTTTTTTCCTCTATTTTCAACCACATTTTGTCGGATATATTCAATCCTTTACTCCTTATACTTTTGGTTGCATTAGAATTAAACCTTGCATGTCAGCCGGAGTCTATGAATAAATTAACCTATATTATTTGAAGAAGAAAACTCGCTATTCATTTATTGATCAATCTATTAATGATGCCATCGTTAGGAACACAATTATATTTATTAATCTATCTCGATATCTTAAAGATATTTGGAATATATATTTCATTGTTTTATTTTTTGTTTTATTATCATAATATACAAGTTTTTTTATGTGGATCTGTTTAAATCAAAAGGAATCTACTGGTATTTTTAAAAAAAGAAAGAAAAATAGGGTTTTCTTTTTTCTACATTCAAATATATTTTACAATTTATTTTTTAATGGTTATCTGACGAAACTGGAATCATTTATGGAGTTACCGACCAAAATAAATTTATTATAGCCAAATGATTGTTTGTTGAGTTTTTCTTTTTTATTGAAAGTATATATATATATATATATATATATATATATATATATATATATATATATATATATATATCATGGACTCTCTCGTCGATTTTCGACGCATGGGGGGTTCATACACACAATGAACCCACACAGTGATTTGTTTATAGTGGTGAAGGCTTGTGTTGGACCATCCACACTTTTTGGCACAGTCGATAGGAAAGAATTGGTGCATCAAGGGTTGCCACAAACCCAATCAACGACCGAAGTAATTTTGAATTCAGAGTTATCCTCTCCTAGACTGGTTATCTACCCAAGGCAGAAGGGTCCAGTCTGCCCTACTATTAAACCCATAGCTGGAGGGAGAATATATGGATTCATACCTTTTATATATATATATATATATATATATATATATATATATATTCATTGATGGGTACTACTATGTGAACATAGCGTAAGTAGTTAATCTAATAGGGCTCAATATATTTGAATATAGAGCATTAATAGTCGTAGAAGAAGTTATTTCCGACCGCGATTCGGTCTGTTACTCTAACATCAGGATGGTTGTAGTGGTAAAAATTTATATATATATATATATATATATATATATATATGGTCTCCAATATCTGTTTTATGCGTCATAGTTTCCTCCATCCAAATTTAGAATTGAAATTTTCACTTCACAATATTTGACCTATTTGATTCTTAACTAAATCAAATTATTTTAAAAATCGTTATTCAAAGTGAATATTCTTTTTTACCATTAAGCTTCTAACTTATTGTTGTATCTCTCTCTATATCTACACATACATAAAAGAGAACTATTTTTACGAAAGCATCTCTAAGTTCCGCTTTCCGTGTGTTTGTTGGCGCTGAAATATTTTACTTTTCCGCTCGACGTCATCTTTTGGCAATTTTCTCTCATTTCTTCATAATTATTTGAGGAAGACATTTAAACAGCTGACTTTTTCTTATTTCAAGTGAAGAGTTTATCTTTGACTTTAATTACAACATAAAAGATTTTCTTTTCTTTTTTCTTCTTTTTCTCCTTCAAAGATTCATTATTTTCTTTTTCTGTTTTTGCTTTGATTCCATTTGGCAAAACCTCTGACAATATTTCTCGACGTTTTGTCTTTCTCATTCGATGCACTGGAAAATTGGCTTTAATTAATTACGGACTTCCGAAGATGTGGTACAATGGGGGAGAAGTGCGTTTTCCAACCCCTCCTTACGATCAGGATATATGCATTTAACCCCCACCACACACACATACACACAAGCAGGATATATGACACAAGGTCAATTTTTAAACAGAGTAGGCATTTGCCAATCCCTTCTATACGAGCAGGACGTGACACAAGGTTAATTTTTAAGCTTTTTGGTTTTAATTATAACAGACTTACGCAGATGTGGTTCACTGGGAAGAAGTGCATTTTTACATACATTTACCTAACCCCTCCACACATGACCCAAGGTCAATTTTTTAAGCAGGGTAGGTATTTTCCAATCCCTTCAATACGAGCAGAACGTAACACAAGGTCAATTTTAAAACTTTTTGCCTTTAATTTATTATGGACTTTGCAGATATGGTGCAATGGTAAGAAGTGTGTTTTCCCTTGCATTTACCCAACCCTCCACACAGGCAGAATATTTGACACACATTAGTAATAAGTGATTTTGAAGACGAACTTTCTAACCACTACACCACAATGGCACGATTTTAAACTGATATAAGTATTTAGATATGTTGAAATATGAGATGGATAAGAAGAAACTGGTGATCATAAATAAATGGCAAACATTCAAATATTCTAATCTCCTTTTCTCCAGAGGAAAAACAATGTCGATTTTATAACACAATATAATATAACAGGGCAAATAATTATTAGTATGTACTTCAACTATCAACACGTTTCGTTTGTCTCCTCGAAAGTAATCTTCTCGATACAGATATCTTACATATGTGGGTACGGCTCACTAACGATACGCATAAAAATCCGGTATTATAAAAGTATAGTAGTGGTACTATATATATTTGCTCTGTGACTCTAACATTAAGAGCACACATTGAGCTCTCAAACTGCGACAGGTTTTTTAAATAAAACTCTTGTGTCGTAAGGAAGATTTCTTCTCTGGACTTTTGGATTATATATATATATATATATATATATATATATATATATATGTATGTGTGTGTGTGTGTGTGTGTGTGTGTGTGTGTGTAGTAAAGAATACAGTGAAAAATATGGACAAAGGAACAAACTCAGACAAGTATATGTAGGAGATATATTTCGCCGTGCATTGAGCAGGGCTTCATTACTGGTTTATTTTCGACTGATGAAGCCCTGCTCTATGCACGGTGAAATATATCTCCTACATATACTTGTCTGAGTTTGTTCCTTTGTCCACATTTCTTCCTCTAATCTTTACTACATTCTGTCGGATTTACTCCAATCCTCCTATCCTCATATATATATATATATATATATTCGTAAGACATGTGTTATTGAATAACACGGAGTATTCTTTTTTCATTTTTTGTATGGATATTTTTTCCAGTCTTCTGGCTATCCTTTTTGAATCTGGATCGAGTTGATTCATGATATTTTTCATACTTATTTCCCGAGCGCTTTCGACTGTTGCTCCAGTCGTATTCATGGGGATATGTAATTTGGTTTTTAGTTGATTTTAGTTTTGTTATCTATGCTTTTATCTAATTCAGAGAGTCTATTATTTTTAAGAGGGGTGTTAGGTGAGTGTTAGTTATTGAAATATATATATATATATATATATATATATATATATATATATATATATATATATATATCATATTCATCATCATGTC
>CM042166.1:4556773-4559273 GCA_023376005.1 Doryteuthis pealeii
CTCTATCTAATGGTAAAGTTCCAGATCTGGGATCTCTAGAGTGTGGAAAACTTTTCAACACCATTTCTCACAGGTCCACTAAGACCTGGAATGGTAGTACCTGTCAGGGTTGCATCTATGGGCTGAATAGAAAAAGTATTTTTTTTAATTGAGTACCCATCACGAATGAATAATAAAAAACGCCTTTGGCATAAAATTACCCAATGGGTTGACATGCCGTAAAATCCAACCAACCAACCAGCCAGCCTGTATTTCTTGACCCAAACAGACATTTTATATATACTGATAGCCGGATTCACTTCCTACGATGATAACCATTACACCACGGATGCTTTTTAAGAATCTTAAATAATCAAGTTCAGTAATTAGATGGGGGACCATTTAAACAACCTGATATCAAAATGATTTTATTCAGCATTAAATGACCCGAAAGGGTTTGATATGCCGTAAAAACAACCAACCAACCAACCAAATTAATACAACACCCCCATCACTAACAGGATGCAATACATAGTCAATTTTTAAACAGAGTTTAAAAAATTTGAATTCAGAGTTTTCCATCTCAAAGACCAATGGCCATACCAAAATTAAAGCGCCCAGTCTGCCTTATTATTTATCCATAACTGGAGAGGAATAATTTTATGCATACCTTTCCCAAGGGTATCTGCACTATGTGAAATGCCAACAACCCTATTCTGGATTTGAACTGGATGATAACCGTTACACAATGAATGATTTTCTTAAGTTCCAAAAGTTCAGTACTTAGATGGGGGGGGGGTCATTTAAGCAACAGCAGGTACTGCTAGCAACCTGACATCAAGGTTATTTGATTTGGCATTAAATTACCCGAAAGGGTTTGATATGCCGTAAAAACAATCAACTAACCAAATTAACACAACACCTCCGTCACGAGTTTAACAAATTTGAATTCAGAGTTTTCCATCTCCTAGACCAGTTGCCATACCAAGATTATGGAACCCAGTCTGCCCTATTATTTACCTAGCTGCAGAGTGATCAGTTGGATTCAAACCTTTTCCAAGGATATTAGCACTATGCGATATGCAAACCACCTAGTTCTGGATTTGAACTCTTGTAGCCGAATTCACTTCCTACGATAATAAGTGTTACACCATGAGTGACTTTCTTAAGAGTCCTAAATAATCAACACCTGCTGTAGGTGGAATAATTGGATGCATACCTTTCCCAAGGGTATCAGCACTATGTGAAATGCAAACAACCCTGTTCTGGATTTGAAATCTTGTAGCCGAATTTACTTCCTACGATGATAACCGTTACACAATGGATGCTTTCTTAAGTCTCAAATAATCAAGTTCAGTACTTAGATGGGGGTGGGGGCATTTAAGCAACAGCAGGTACTGTTAGCAACCTGATATCAAGGTGACTTGAATTTGGCATTAAATGACCCGAGAGGATTTGATATGCCGTAAAATGTCAACCAACCAAATAATCAACGCCTGTGGTAGTTGTCTCCAATGAAATTACTTTAGTACTATACCTGATTTAATAATCAACTTCTATTGCTGTAGCAGAAACTACCTTCGTCTTATTCCTAATTTAAAGTGTTATGTAGTTTGCAATATTCTGTCATGAAGGGTTTACAGCCTAAATGCCTGCTTATAAGGTTTCATTTAACACCCGCACACCCGGTAGGTAAGGTGTTAAAATAGATAATAGCGACAACAGAAGCGAGGGAGTAAGAAACCTGTGAAAATTTGATAGCTTATCATAAAGACAATTTCGAGAGTTCAAGTGTTGATATTTATGCACATATCAGAGACATTCCTTTTTATCATAAGAGAGAAGATTTAAATATATAAATTAGGTATGGGCAAATGCAAATAGCCTCATTCAGGATTTGAACTCGAGTTGTTCGTTTCGGGAGTTGAAGTGTTAATATCTATGCACATATAATGTTTGATGTCCTGACTGCACACAATATTGATGCTTGCTGGAGCTGCTGTTTTCTCTCCTTCCTTCTGGCTCTCTTTGCTATGGAGGCTACTCTCCTATCCGCCTCACTACTTTTTATGCCTTATTTGTCATTAAGGCGCCATGCCGCTCGATGTTATGCACTTAGGAGCGACCAAACCCTTTTATCATCAGAGAGAGGACTTCAAATATACAAATTAGGTATATACAAATAGTATCAATGTTTTTAATTACTAAAATCGTTTCCGACTGTGTGTAATCATTCTCAATTGAGTTATTGTTGTAGGGGAGTTAACACCCTACAGGATGGACTGGCTCATAGCCTAAATAGTCGACGTAGCAGTGATAGAAACGAAAAATTATATTCGGACAAAATCACTGCGTTTGACTACACACATTTGACCCTCCTCATTCTTGTAAGTTTTCTTTTTGTGAATTGTTCTCTTCTTTTATGTAATAAGTATCTGTTAGTACCAGATACAACTAGCACACTATTTCTCTGTGTATCTTTTACCACATCAAAGATACAACAAGTATAAAATGCATTGGA
>CM042166.1:4564273-4569273 GCA_023376005.1 Doryteuthis pealeii
TTGTTCATCAAAAATCCTTTACAAAGGGACTCTCTCAAAAGGAAAAAAAAACAATTGAGAGAAGTCCCTAATGGAAAGGCCTTCCACATTTATTACTGAATTCTTTTGAAGCATTAAATTAATATAATTATTATATAAGATATTGGCGAAGATAAAATAGGTCTCTTACCTTTGTGATGTTCTATTCATTGATTTTTCCATTAATTCTTAACTAAATAATTTAGGAGCATACGCAAAAACTTATATAACACACACACACACTCACACACATACACACACACTCACACATACACACACACACACACTCTCTCTCTCTCTCACACACACACATATATATATTCATCAGAAATTCCCGATATATATATATATATATATATATATATATATATATATATGGTTATTGTTATTATAGTGAAGTAATAGGCAAAGAGCCAAGCAAGTGAGCATCGGTTAAAGAACTGTCGTCTCACTGATAATGGCTTCAAATAAAGCCAAGCTAACAATCTCTGTTTCAGTTGGTAATCTTTTAGTTCGATTGCTTTTTAGTCTCTTACAGGTTAATAGTGATATTATTCAGCGGGTGGATTCGAATCAGAACTGAATGTTTGTTGGCAATGGAACAGAGAAAGAGAGAGAGACAGACAGAGAGAGAGAAAGAGATGAGAGACGGAGAGACAGACAGAGAGAGACAAAGTCAGACAGACAGAGATAGAGACAGAGACACACAGAGAGAGAAAGAGAGACAGACAAAGACAGAGAGAAAGAGAAACAGATTGACAGAGTGAGAGAAAAGGAGAGACAGAGAAAGAGATACAGACAGATGGACAGGCAGACAGAGAGACAGAAAGAGAAACAGAGGGAAAGAGAGACAGAAAGAGAGAAACAGAGAAAGACAGAGAAAGAGAGAGGGAAAGAGAGACAGAGACAGAGACAGAAAGAGAAAGAGAGAGAAAGAGAGAAACAGACAGACAGAAAGAGAAACAGAGAAAGACAGAGAAAGAAAGAGGGAAAGAGAGAGATAGAGAGAGACAGACAGACAGACAGAAGACAGAGAGAAAGAGAGACAGAGAGAAAGAGAGACAGAAAGAGAGACAGCGAGACAGAGAGAGTGAGAGACAAATAGATAGATAGATAGTAGATAGAGAGAGAGAGAGAGAGAGAGAGAGAGAGAGAGAGAGAGAGAGAGAGAGAGAGAGAGAGTGGATTATCTAGTAAAACCATTGCCAGTTTAAGCGACTTTGATCTTCACTATGTCTTCTATTATTACATGAAGTTCACTTCAGACGAGGAGAGGATTTGTAAATATTAGTTTAACTATCTATGAGTCTGTCTGTGTGTCACGGTTGGAGACCCGGATGATAACAAGGCTAGAAAATACTGATTGGTAAGGTCATATCAAACTGGATGTTTCACTATTTTCAAATGCTCTTTTATCCCAACATTTCAAAAGTGCAACAGCTATATAGTATAAAGATTATTAATGTGTATGGTTGGCATTATTAGACTTGAAAAAGCGGTAGGAATCCAATGTACAGTGTTATTAGAAGAGTGCTCAATATCTGTGATAGAGCATTAATAGATAAATAAATGAATAAATAAAAGGGTTAGCTTTTTTTTTTATTATCATTGGAACAATTATTACAACCGTTCGGTTTCTTGCCATGGCATTCGTCAGGTTAAAACGAAATTGCTTTTGAAAATGATACGAATCGTATGAATATGGTTGAATGACATTCACCCATATTCATACGATTCGTATCATTTTCAACGCCAACTCAGCATATGAGTAGCACAGGGATATGTGTGGTAAAGTAAGGAGCTGATGGTAGGTGTGGCGCTACGCCTGAGACGCAAGAAGCAATCTCCTTGGTCTAGCGCTATTGAAAAGGGGGTAGACTCCCTCGCTGACTGGCTGATACCGACTTTAGGCCGCTCCGTCGACTTTACTTACTATATATATATATATATATATATATATATATATATATATATATATATATTGTAGCAGACGACCGGGTAATAGAAATAGAATGGATAAATGAAAAGAAGAATCCTGTATAAAGATTGGTTGAAGAAAGGAAATTAAACGAATAAAATGAATGAAAGAAAGAAAGAAAGAAGCGAAAAATTCATCTTGTATAACAAGAAAAAAACATAATAATGATTCAGTTAAATATGATCTTAAAGGAAGAATTGAACATAAAACGTGAAAATGAATTGATGTTCTGCAAATCAGAATTGGAAAGGGAAAAAGGAAAAGAAAAAAAGAAGAAAAAAAAAAAAAGAAAGAAAATCTTTCGATCAAAAGAATCTGTAAGGTTTTGTATCTCGGCATAATGTCCAATTTGACACCAGTCAGTCTTAATAAAGGAATTAGTGAATGAAAGAGAAAGGAAGGAAAGAAAGAAAGAAAGAAAGAAAGGAAGGAAGGAAGGAAGGAAGGAGGAAGGAAGGAAGAAGAAAAGAAGGAAAGAAAGAAGGAAATTAAATAAATGGATAAATGAAGATGGAAGGAAAGAAAGAGAAGAAAGAAAAAAAGAAAAGAAAGAAAGGAAGAGAAAAAGGAAAAGAAAGAAGAAAAGAAATCAGAAAAACAAATGAACAAAGAAGGAAAAAAGGAAGAAAAAAAAAAAGAAAGAACGAAGGAAATAAATAAATCAATAAAAATCAAAGGAAAGAAAGATAAGAAGTAAGAAAGAAAAAGGAAAAGAAAAAGAAAAAGAAAGAAAGAAAGAAAGAGAAGAAAGGAAAAAAGAGAAGAAGTAAGAAAAAGAAAAAGAAAGAGAAAACTCTGACAATATTCATCGGTGATCTACTTGTAAATTGTTCTGTCCGTTTATGTCCGTTTATTTCAAATGTAAATCTCATCAATGGACGTTTCTTGTGTTCTCTCGTCTCGTCACAAGCATTCAGAGAGAGAGAGAGAGAGGGGGAGGGAGAGGGAGAGAGAGACAGACAGACAGAGACAGAGAGATGGAGAGAGAGAGAGAGAGGGGGAGAAAGAGGAGGAGGCCGAGAAAGTTGAAATACAAAAGTAGCGAGAAAAATACGAGCAAGGAGTCGAAGAAATCGAGGCGTGAGAACAATGTACGCTACGGCGAAGAGAGAGAGAGACAGAGACAGAGACAGAGACAGAGACAGACAGACAGACAGAGATAGAGACTGAGAGTGACAGAGACAGAGAGTGACAGAGACGTACATAATGTATGCTACGATGAAGAGAGAGAAGAGAGAGAGAGAGAGAGAGAGAGAGAGAGAGAGAGAGAGAGAGAGAGAGAGAGAGACACACACACACACACACACACACACACAGACAGACAAACAGAGACAGGGAGTGACAGAGACGTACATAATGTATGCTACGGCGAAGAGAGAGAGAGAGAGAGAGAGAGAGAGAGAGAGAGAGAGAGAGAGAGAAGAGAGAGAGAGATTACTGGTCACTATTGAATGCCTGTTGTAACGGCCATATTGGCCATTATCCACTGACCATTTACCTTTTGTGACAACAATCAAATTTCACCGCCAACAGAAATAAAAGCAAAGAATAAATTACCCAAGTTCATTTCATCACCCCCCCCCCTCGCCGAATAAATCCTTTTCCCACAATTCCCTTGTATTTTAGTTTTCTCTTTACATACTCGACGTGAATCACTGAGTATTGCTGAATTACTTTTGTTATAATTAATTAAGTTGCGAATGGCGTAAAAGTCAGCAGCGTGGAAAATGAAATCGACGAGCCGTGTTCAATTTCCGGTTAAGGCTGTTTGTATCCGCTTCGCACTTGCAAAAGGTGTAAATTATCCAACTTCTTTCCCCCAACGGATAAGGAAGTAGATACAGACTGGGATCTCTAACCCATTTAGGAAAAGGTGAATTTTGATTTTAAAACCAGTAGCTGATGTCCCCAAAGCAGTTTGACGTCGTTTTCAGACTTCCGTGAAGGCTCCCGATTACGACAGGAAGGTTCCAGAGTTCGAAAAGAAGGTTCCAGAGTTTGAAAAGAAGGTTCCCGGGTTCGAAAAGCTTCCAGAGTCCGACAAGAAATACATGATGAAGGCCGGAGGGCACATCGGTTGAAACGTTATACAGATACAATAAAAATGAAGACAATAATCCGAATAATCAAAATAATATCTGTCATCTTTGTATATTGTAGTTTAGTGTAGTTTGATTCAAATTCAGTAACTGGGACACTTGGTGAGAGTCAAACTCAAACAGTATTTATGTTCTTTTTTATTAGGCTTGGTAGCTTACTGTTGTAACCACGACGAGACGTTACCTGGCCTATAGTGTCATATTGTTTTGAAAGTGTGTGACAGGATAATTTATGACGATGTGAGAGACGACGACGTTATAGAATTAAGTATTGGATAGTTTGCATTTGCTTGGATAGACGTGAAAATCGATAAAAAATATTCTGCCAGGGAATAGGAATAGAAATATTGGTTAGAAACAGTTTATTTTGGCATTAGGTACCAAAAGAAAAAAAAGTCTATAGACTCGTGCCAGATCTTTTCCTTAAGAAAGAAAGAAAGAAAGAAAGAAAGAAAGAAGAAGATTACTACAGTAGTGTAGTTGTTATTTGAAAGGCTGTGTTGATTGGCTGGTTCGTTGGGTTTTACAGCATGTCAACCATTGTTGGGTTATTTTATGCCGAGGACATTTTGCTTTATTCATTCTCAATGGATATTCATTTTTTTTCTAACTCAATTTTCTTAAACAGATTTTAATATTCATTTTTGTATCTATTTAACCCATAGAGGTGTTTGGTTTAGTTGGTCGGCTTTAACGGCATGTCATCTCTTGTTGGTTATTTTATGCCAAAGACGATTAGTTTTATTTATTTTTTATTAATTTTTACTTTTTATCTAAGCTCACTTTTTAACACAAGTTTTTAAAACTCATATTTTTCTATTTGACCCATTGATGGACCCTAACAGGTACTACCATTCCAGGCAGAGTGAACTTGAGAGTAATGGCGATAAAGAGGTACTGCACAC
>CM042166.1:4571773-4591773 GCA_023376005.1 Doryteuthis pealeii
TCTTTTTCTTATTCTAAATGTGAGTGGATTAAATGTTCCATAAAAAATACAACAGAATGTGTCAAAGTTTTAGGTCAATTTGACAATCATTTCAACATATAAATACCGGCAACTGGATAGATCTAGTTATGTTCTGGGTGGGGCTTCTTTCTTTTTTTTTTTTAACTGACACAAAACATTTATTTGTATCACCGTGAAAAATCAGTCAGGCGACTAGAGTGACAAAAGTTATTACATCGAATCTAATTTTTAAGCGAAATACAGGTGGTTTAAATTCAGAGTTTTCCTTCTCCTACACTAGTTGCCTACGTCTAGATAACCTAAAATGCCCTTCTATCTACCTATAGCTGAGGGAAGAACAGACATATTCATGCCTTTCCGAAAGCCTTTCCGAAACACAAACAGCCTCACAATGTGAACTTTTTAAGTGGAATAAAGTTGGTTTGAATTCAGAGTTTAACCTTCTTCTAGATTGGTTGCCTACCAAAGCTAAAGAACTCAGTTTGTCCCACTATTTTCCCATGGTTGGGGGGAGGATAGATAGATTAATGTGTGTTTATTGACAGAAAATAAAAGTGCAACTCTTTGTAATAACACTGCTGATATTTTTTGTCTTGGGTCGAATAGATATTTACCCAAACTGTTCACCGTTTCTTCTGCCTATTTGTTATATACCCTACCTATGAACATTAATGGGTATGTCCCAATCCTCATAAATCATACAGTTAGTTATTCCTAAATCTTCCATCCGTTATCATCCTGCAACACCCTCTGGTTAAAAATTTGACTGTCCAACGCAAAAAATAAGAATGCAGTTATCTGGTGTCGCTTAATCGCAAATTTCTTATTTGTCCCATTTTATTTCACCCAATTTTAAAGATTAAACATTTTAAATGGTCTTGCGTCGCTTAAATGCCTACATAAAGTTAAATGAATTTTTTTTAAGTTACATGTTTGTTTTATTTGTAATATTGAAATTGTGATTTACGAAGATATTTTGGTAATTTTGATCCTATGTCGTCCAAGTCTTCTGTTGTAATTTATGTTTTAGCAAACCGGCGTCAGGTGAATTTCCGGCCCAACTTCTTTTCCGAGTCGTGTTTTTGTCACTTTTATTTTTGTATTATTTAATGCAAAAGACAACAGTAGGATTTATATGTAATGAAATTGCAAATCACCGTTTCTGGCTTAAATATCTCCTCTTGATTTTTCTTTCGTTTCATAGAAATTCCACGGGTCCTGTAGTCCTCATGAATACGGGAGTATTATGCTGACTGAGTAGTCGTATGCTACTAGCAATGGTTTACCTTTTCACGCCGCTGATGAGTATTGTATTTTAATGTTATAAAGAGTCTATTTCATTTCCAGTCTCCGTTTGTTTTGTTTTTTCTCATTTAGTAGCCTTTGTTAGATTACAACACTCAATCAATCTTATTCTGTCTGTTTGCCTGTTTATCTCTCTGTTATGTATCATACCTATGAACATTAAAGGGTATGTCCCAATTCTCATAAATAGCAATATCATGCTTATATCACTAGCAGTGGTTTACCTTCTTCACAGCGCTGGTGAGTATTGCATTTTGTTAATGTTATAAAGATCCCATTTCATTTCCAGCCTCGTTTGGTTATTTCTAATATAGTAACCTTTGTTAGGTTACAACAATATTCAAGTAGGTGTTTATGATATAGTTTGCGAAAAACGTTTTACTCTGGAAAAAAGTCCAGATCCAATTGAATTTCTTTATGGATCGTTCACGTAAAAAATTCCAACACCAAATGGATTTTTATAGAACTGTGGACGAAAAACATTAACAACTAAAATCCAAAATTCAATTATCCAAAAGAACTTTTGGGTTTGATTAAATGGCCCATAAAAAAGAGATCTTTAACTGTGACAGCGTAAAAGACGGTAAGAACCATCAAGTTTTGTCTTTTCCCTTTGATTCTGGCATTTTTGGTTCTTTGATCTTGGCAAATGTCCCGGAAGCAAAAGAAGAAATTACTTGTTTTTTATTGGTTACAGACATTACGATATATGATTGGTTATCGCAATAACTGTTATTGCATATATATATATATATATATATATATATATATACCAACATCTCCGCACGAGCAGGATGTGACACAATGTCCCTTTTTAAGCAGAGTTCAACAGGTCTGAATTCAGAGTTTTCCTTCTCCTAGAATGGTTAGCTAGCCATGGTTAAAGAGTCCATGTTAAGCAGAGTTTAACAGGTCTGAATTCAGAGTTTCCTTCTCCTAGATTGGAGGTTAAAGAGTCCAGTCTATCCTACTATTTACCCATATGTATTTATCAATCTCTCCGAATGAGTAGGATGTGGCACAAGGTCAATTTCTTAAGTAGAGTTTAACAGTTCTGAAATCAGAGTTTTTCATTCTCTTAGATTGTTACCTAACCATGGTTAAAGAGCCAGTCTGCCCTGCTATTGACCCATAATTGGAGGGATAATTGTATTCATACCTTTCCCAAGGGTATTAGCGCGATGTGAAATGCAAACAACTTCGTCCAGGAATTGAACTCTGGTCGACGAGTCCATTTCCTACAACTCTAACCATTATACAATGCGCTTCCATTGCAATATGGGAAGGAACCTGTAAATGAACGTTATCTTAGCAACTCCACTGTTGAAAAACTCCTAAAAACACACACAGACATACACACACACATACACACACACACACACACACCCCACACACACCAAGCACCCACAAATGACCCACATCCCTCTGACCCCCAATAGTTCCTTACACACCACAACATCAAACATGATCTAAATCCATTTTCTTACTACTACTGCATGAGCCAATTCCCATTGCCCCTACTGTCCATTCTTATCAACCCTACTGTCCATCTCAAACATCCAGCCCATATCAGCAGCAGGTGACCACAACCTCCTTCCGTTCGCGACCGGTCACCTACAGAAAGAGAACTGGACTCCCCGACAAAAGATCTCATTTCACGTCCTGAAGATGGTCAGATAAATACCGAAACGTTATAGAGTCGACATTATCACAGGAATAAACATTCATCCTAATATCCCGTGTTTGTCTACATTTCTGCGCTTCATTTCTTAGCAGTAGACCAGAGAGTTTGATTTTGCTGAGGCGGATAATCACACCTACCATCAGCTCTCTCAGATCCTTCACCGCACCGATCAGATTGTCAGGTTGTGCTACTCATGCGCAGAGTTGGCGGGGACTGGTATCGAACCTGGAACATTGCGATTCCTAGGCGGATGCTCTACCGACTGAGCTAAACCAGTCCCTTGTAAGTTTCTGAAAACTGTAACGAAAATTTTCTGTAGTCAGCTCGAACTTACTGCTAACGCAGCGTTGCCTTTTTTTTTTACTGAAAAAAAAAAATGAATGGTAGATCATCATCATCATCAACGTCATCAGATCGCACTGATAGCACGCATACCCATGAGTCTCTCTCTCTATCTATCTCTTTCTCTCTCTCTCTCTCTCTCTCTCTCTCTCTCTCTCTTTCACACACACACACACACACACAAATACACACTCACATACCCATTTGACGCTAGACCAGGAAGATTGTTTTTGCGTCTGAAGTGAAGCGCTATACCTACCATTAGCTCCCCACTTTATAGCACATATCAAAGCTGTGTTATTCATGTACTGGGTTATCGAGGGCCAGTATCGAACCCGGAACCTTGTGGTTCTGGGCCAGATACTCTACCGATCGAGTATTCAAATTTTAACTTTAAGGATTAAAAAAAAGGAGAAAAAAAATCCCATTCGACTCTTTTTGACGAGTCTCTGTATTGTTAATATCTCCGTCCAACGACCTTTGGTGTGGTCAGTGGCATTTCGTACGAAGAGTCGAAGAAAATAAAGAATAATTAGAAATGAGTTGATCGAAAGACAAAATGACCAGACAGAATGTGCAGGTGATCATTTCTGATTTGCACTTGGAAATTAGAAGAGAAAAAAAAATGGAAATGAAGAGGGAAAGGGGGGGTAGGGCGGAGAGAAAGGGGGGGGTAGAACACCATCAAAATGTCAGTCCATTATAACTAAAACACACGCACGACATAGCTCAGTCTGTTTATATCTGTCTGTCTGTCTGTCTGTCTGTCTATTTATCTTTGTTCATATCTATCTATCTATCTATATATCTATCTGTGTGTCTGTCTATCTATCTTTCTGTATGTCTGTCTTTTTAAACTGTTCATATCTATTTATGTATGTATGTATCTATCTATCTATTTATCTGTCTATTTGCCTCTGTTATATCTATATCTATCTATCTATCTGTCTGTCTGTCTATTTGCCTCTATATTATATCTATCTATCTATCATATCTATCTGTCTGTCTGTCTATCTATCTATCTGTATGTCTGTGTCTGTTTTAGTCTGTTCATATCTATTTATGTATGTATGTATGTATCTATTATCTGTCTATCTGTTTATTTGCCTCTCTGTTCATATCTATCTATCTATCTATCTATCTATCTATCTATATGTCTGTCTTTCTATTTGACTGTTATTCATCTATCTATCTATATATCTATCTATCTGTCTGTCTATTTGTCTCTGTTCATATCTATCTATCTATCTATCTATCTGTCTGTCTGTGTCTGTTTCAGTCTGTTCATATCTATCTATCTACTTATCTATGTATGTATGTATGTATGTATCTATCTATCTATCTATCTATCTCATTCTTTTTATTTACCACAACATTTGTGCAAGGTATACCAATCAGCTTTCCACTGACTTACGATTCTAATTGTAACTCGGAAAGACTCATAAGAACAGCAACAATAACAACAACAACGATCATAATTATGCAGCTGAGATTCAATAGATGTTGTTGTTGTTGTTGGTGGTGGTGGTGGTGGTGGCGGTGGTGGGGGCCGGGTGTGGGGCGGGTGTGGGGCGATATAAAGATAAATCCGAGATAAAGAAATAGAAATGGAAATAAAATTTGGGAAAATACAGTGGACCCAAGGGACAGCTCAAATGAGAAAACCGTTTTCAGGAAGAGAAAATCCGAAAGGACAAAAGAACTGGTTGAGCGGATAAAATGAGGTGATGGGGGGGGGGGGTAAATGGGAAGAGAAAGAAAAAGAAAGAAACAAAATAGATGAATAACAACCAAGAAAAGAAAACAGAAAAACGACAAAAGGTCTATAAACTATTTTTATAGTCACGCACGCGCACGCGCACACACACACACGCACACATATATACACACATACATATATTTGAGTTAAGGTAGCGTGAATATGAGGTCAACAGCTGGTTTGGTTACTGACAGTTTCTCACATATGTGATCTTCAGACCAAAGACTAGGCGAGAAACTGTCAGTAACTAGTGTTGATCCATGTTCACGCTACCTTAACTCAAATATATATATGTATATATATGTGTGTGTGTGTGTGTGTGTGTGTAGATCTATACAAATCTGATACCGAGATATAATCTTATCGTTGGTTCTGTTTTGGATATTAAATATTTGATATCAATAGTCAGACTTTTCTAGAATTACGACCTTTCCAACGAATCATAGAATACACTAACCGCATAAAATAAAGCGAAAATTCTTCAAAGTTGGTGGTTAATATTTATCTATTTTCTATCTGTCTCATGCCGTTAATTCTATCTATCTATCTATCTATCTATCTATCTTAGCCGGTAAACACCTGTCTCTGGATGCTGTGCAGAAGACCTGAAGCATAGAACGATGGGGACGGGAGGCGAGAAAGAGTCATGGAGATCTCTACTGTCGGCATGAATCGATGACACTGCGGGATAATACCCTCCCAAAAAAGGAGTGTGCTATGGATATGATACTAAACTGCGTCTAATGGTGAGGCTCCAGTTCCAGGGCTCTGGGGAGAGTTGGATACCGTTTCATTTATTAAAATCAAACCAGTTGCAAGTAGTCAGAGTGGCCTATTGTCGGTATCAGCCAATGAGTGAGGGAGACTCCTTTTCGCTAGCGCTAGACCAGGGAGATTTGCATTTGCAGTGGAGTGCTACACCAACTGTTAGCTCTCATCAACGCACAGATCTACAGCCTTACTAGTCATGCGCTGAGTTGGCGAGGGTTGGTATTGACCCGGTACCTTGTGGTTCTAAGCCGGATGCTCTACCGACTGAGCTATACCCTGTGTCGCATTCTGCTCGTGGCGAAGTGATGGGGTAAATACAAACGAAATTATTGATGTAGCCACAAACAGATATTTGTTGAAGAATTTCTATGTAATGAGATGGGACGGTGGAATAAGTTTTTTTTTTTTTTACAAGAAACAAAGATCGGGTTGGAAACGTTCGTCTAGACAGAATTTTTTTGTTTACCAAAGGCATCGGATTAGAATTGGGAATGGAAAACGATCCGATATTAATCAAAGATTTTTTTTTTTTAAACATTTTTTTTTCTAGAATAAATATTTTATTTCTGCTACTAGCAAGAAATTGCGCCTTCCAGGCATAAGTATTTTAGTTTTAATGTAATAAAATATATATCATTTGAAAGACTAACGAAATTAAATAGGAAGATGTAAGAATATTACATTTATTTTAATCATATTTTAGTTGGTTTCTATATAATAAAATCATTCATAGAATTGATTTTAATACTTTGGAGAATAAAACAATTATATTAGAGATCAGTAACAAGTAATAAATTGTTAAACCCGGTTTTTAAAACATAGTATACAAATTAACCACACCATATATTATGTAAATCTTTACTTATTGGTGATATATATTGTATGATATTAAACGCGCAAACAACATGGCCTTCGGGGCGGGGAGTCCAGTGCGCTTCGGTCACTAAACCGGTGTGTTAAATTAAAAGCGTCGATCTCAGGGGGCTATTCCCCAGGCAATACCTGCCCCCTTGATTTAAAGGGACAGGGCTGGGTTTAATGCCCAGCGCCTGAAGCGCCCCCTCGAGGGGGAATGCCGACGGGATCGACGCATTTTTGTGTCTACCACCCATGAGCTTCGGCTAGTGGGTGGGCCCACATAAAAATGTCCTTGTGTCACGCCCTCATAAGTAGGGTAAGAACAACACGGACCTTTTGAGGCCTCTGAGTTCGGTGACTTCGGCCACTAGACTATTAGTGTTAAATTAACGTCGTAATCCCAGGAGACCATCCCCCGGGAAACACCTGCCTCCTTGATTTAAAGGGACAAGATTGGGTTTATTGCCAAGAGCCTGAGGTGCCACCCTTGAGGAGGAATACCGGCGAGATTGACGAATTTTTTGCACCCGCCATCCCATGAGCTTTGGCTCGTGGGTGGTCCCACATTAAAAGACCTTGTGTCATACTGTGACGAGACTGAAAGGCAGCCGTATGAACTAGCGGATTCCCAGCCCCCACAAACAAAGCTTGTCAGGATATGTTTGGCCTGTGGCGAGCGGCTACGGATACTCGAACTCGCTACCTCCTCGTAGCTGAGGTATTGTTAGTAGAGAACCAAATAAAGTAAATCCGAATTTGCATAAGCGCATTCGAACGAGCAGAAATAAAGACGGACTGTCGCTGACAAGGCGAGTGAGGAAGAAAATGTTTGGACGGCAAGTGAAATCTGACGACTGCTATTTGATGTGAGAGTTGCGAGTTCCGTTGGGAAAGGAATTGCATTTTCGTTTGCTGGAGAGACTTTCAAAGGATTGATATTACCTTGAATTTTTGGACCCCTTTCAAAAGACATACCCATATACGTGGGATGCGAGGTAGATATTCTAATAATATGGGCTGTTTTGGGGCAGATTTTCATAGAAACGTCATTAATAGGAAATAGCCGCTTAATGGAGGATCACAGCAATCTCAAACTCTTATGTGGTCGATGAATGTACGTATTACATTCTTATCATATATTATATATTTTTCTCTATCTATGTATTTAGCAACCCCACCACACAAGTAGGATGAAACACAATGTCTACATTTAAGAGGAGATTAACAGATTTTAAATATAGCTTTCTTTCAGCCTCGTCCAGGATTTGAACCCATGTCACCATGTTCATTTCCTATGACGGTAAGCATTATACCACGGGTACTTCCTATATTTTTCATGTCCCACAGTAAAAATCATTGGTGGGCTATTCTAAACAAGTACCGCATTAAATAGATTATATATGCATCTCATGTGCTCGTAAATACGATATTTAAAAATCCCTTTTTGCTAAGATCGGATTTTTGGTGTTTATGGGTTTAGTGGACAGTTTAATTGAAAATCAGTAATAAAAACGCAAATCTTTTTTTCATTGGCCAACGTTTTTCGGGGGGAGTCTTTAAAGAAACCCTTCAATTGCGATCATATAATAGGTACCATCATTTTAAAGGTTCAATGATTGAAAGATTAGAAGAGAGAGAGAGAGAGAGAGAGAGAGAGAGAGAGAGAGAGAGAGAGAGAGGGGGGTGGAAGAGACAGATAGACAGGCAGATATTAGAGAGAGAGTGGAAGATAGAGAGAGGACGAGACAGAGCGAGTGTGTTTGAGTGTGCAGGAGAGAATGAAAGAGACAGACAGCAGACTGACAGACATAGACAGAGAGAGGGAGAGAGAGGCCAAGACTGTGTGTATGCGTGTGTATGTGTGTGTGAGAGAAAGAGAAAATGCAAGATATATATATATATATATATATATATATATATATATATATATAGCACAAGAAACAGAGAACAGAGAAGAATGTATATGTGAGAGAGTGTGTGTGTGTGTTTATGTACGTGATTGAGAGGGAAAGAAGGTATGTGTGTATGTGTGTGAGAGGTACAGAAAGAGAGATGCAGAGAGAGAGAGAGAGGGAGAGAGATTGTGTGTGAGAGATAGACAGACAGACAGAAAGAAGATGAGAGAGAGAGAGAGAGAGAAGAGAGAGAGAGAGAGAGAGGTGAACAGAGAGAGAGAGGGAGAAGAGAGAGAGAGAGAGAGAGAGGAGAAGAGAGAGAGAGTCTACCGTGTCACATACGGCGGCTCATTAGCGACATCTGTAGATAAAATGGCAACATGTTCAATTCAACTTAGAAGCAACAACCGGAAGTGCGTGTGCGTCACTTCCGTTGGGCGCAGCTTGGCATTATTGTTGTAGAGCGTGTTTATTTGTTGGTGTAGGGCAACCAAAAGTGGAAGCAATTGTGGATGTGACGTGTTCGATCCCTTTCATCCAAAGAACAAAGTCACTTTTCATTAGATTTACATTAATTAAAACTATTCACATTTTCAGAAAGAGAGAGACAGACAGACAGACAGACAGACAGACAGAGAATATGCCTAGGAACCACGAGGTTCCGGGTTCGATACCGGGCCTTCGCCAATTCATTCAATGAGTAGCACAGCTAAAAGAGTATAGACACCCTTACAGTTCGGCTGATACCGACAATAGGACACTCCACAGAATTTGGATTGGCTAGTTCAGCTTAGTCGGTAGAGCGTCACCTCAAGGAACTATAAGGCTCTGAGTTCAATACTGCCCTCACCAACTCAGTGCGTGAGTAGCACAGCTTGGATCTGTGCGGTAACGGGATAGGTGGACGCTCTAGCTCAGACGCAAAAAACAATCTCGCTGGTCTAACGCTTATGAAACGGGGGTAGACTCCCTCACTATCCGGCTGATACCGACAGTAGGCAACTCCGCCGACTTTACTACTACTTAGACGATTGGTCATGAGGGGTGATGTTCTCGATCTGTAGTGGGGAAGGGGTTCTCGATATTTGACGCAGAACTTTTCTCGGATGAATATTATGATTTTAGTTGGTTATAAGACATTTTCAAATCCTGGACGAGGCTGTTTGCAATTCCCATAGCACTAATAGTTTTCTTCTTTCTTCAATTTCATCATCATCATCATTATTATCATCATTTTCTTCTTCCCTACTTCTATTTCCTCCTCCTTCTCTTCTTCTCTTCCTCCTCCTTCTTCTCTTCTTCTTCTTCTTCTTCTTCTTCTTCTTCTTCTTCTTCTTCCCCTTCTTCTTCTCCTTCTCCTTCTCCCCCCTCTTCTTCTTCTTCTTCTTCTTCTTCTTCTTCTTCTTCTTCTTCTTCATTCGGTGTAATTTCTCTCCTAACAACTTAAACACAATTACATTTATATCTCAGAAGAATATTATGTTTGCTGTGCTTAACAAAAGTTGGGCGGCATGGCGACGGCAGCGTCCGAGAATTCTAATTTGTAATATTCAGGGCAAAGATGGCGGACACAAATTCTCATTTGGCGGGAGTTTCCTTCCATTTTGCACTTATACACTCAACATCTCTATATGATAATCTCATGGACCCCTGGGAGATTTTATGCTAGGCCATTTATTCGTTCTTTGGAGTTTCTTAATTTTGAAAGAAATGTTTCTTCCTTCATCTAAGATGATGATGATTCTTCTTCAGACGACGCCATATTTCTCAGTGCTCCGCAATGGAGCAAGAAATTAAGAAGGAAGTTCTCTTAACAAGAAACGGAAAATTACCAGAAAGCGAATGAGCTGTAAAGTACGCCACTGATCATATTCACTCCATAATTGTTTTGTTTTGTTTGGAGTAAGAAATGAATTCTATACACACTCATAACGATTAAGTTTTTTTTCATGTCTTCTAAATGCAGAATAGCGCGCAGGAGACAATATCATTAGATTATGTATAAAACCATTACATTTCACAGAAATACCCGAAACCTTTGAGACGCTAGGACTAGGGTTAGGGTTAGTTTTAGGGTTAGGGTTAGGGACAGTGTTAGGGTTTGGGTTAGGATTAGACAACTTCGGAAGTTTCCTTAATTCAATACTATTTATACTTAAAATAGTCCGGGTTAGCTCAGTCGGCAGAGCGTTCGGCTAGAAACCACAAGGTTCCTAGTTCGATACCGGTCCACACCAACTCAGCGTATGAGTAGCACAGGGATATGTGCGGTAAAGTAAGGAGCTAATGGTAGGTGTGTCGCCCACCTCAGATGCCAAAAACACTCTTGGTCTAGCGCTAGTGAAAAGGGGATAGACTTCCTCGCTGATACCAACTTTAGGCCACCCCGACGACTTTACATTTTACTTTTTACGTATAAAACCATTACATTTCACGGAAATACCCGAAACCTTTGAAACGTTAGGACTATGATTAGTTTTAGGGATAGGGTTAAGGTTAGGGACAGTGTTTGGGTTAGGATTAGACAACTTCGGGAGTTTCCTTAATTTAATACTATTTATACGTAAAATACGATTCTAATGATATTATCTCTTGCGCGCTATTCTGCATTTGTACCGGGAATTCAAGTGTGAAAACTGAAAGATCGCTGATGAAATGAAAACCGTTAGAATTCATTAATCTCCATTTTGATGAAGAACTAGAAAAATTGAATTTGGGATGAAACCAACAAATTCGATACAGAAACTCGTGTTATAAAACTAGAAGGTCGCATCACGCGCGAAATTAGGGAATATTTTTAACATTGGAAATTTGTCAAGGAATTGTGAAGGAGATATATTAAGATAATCCCAGTGATTTTACTTCCTGAATGTAGTGGTCATATATATATATATATATATATATATATATATATATATATATATTGGAGGATATGTGCTTAATGGAAGTCATGCCTAATTCTTGAAAATTAATTAGTTAATAATTAATGAATTTAGGCGGGCATATATGTTCAAATGTAAGGCTAAACAGATCAAGAAAATGTCAATCCCTGAATGTACATTTCGACCTATTAGGTCTCATAAGCAAGGTTATAGACATGGAGACTGCTCCGTGTGTGACTCGAAACCTCGACTGTCAAGCTGACAGGCGGAGATTCTAACCACTACACCAGCTTGCGACTCCGCCTGTCAGCTTGACAGTCGAGGTTTCGAGTCACACACGGAGCAGTCTCCATGTCTATAACCTTGCTGATGAGACCTAATAGGTCGAAATGTACATTCAGGGATTGACATTTTCTCGATCTGTTTAGCCTTACATTTGAACATATATGCCCGCCTAAATTCATTAATTATTAACTAATTAATTTTCAAGAATTAGGCATGACTTCCATTAAGCACATATCCTCCAAAAATTGTCGGCTAAAAGCCATATCAAATAAACACAATGTTTATTTATGTACATTCATATATATATATATATATATATATATATATATATATATATATATATTATATAGTTGAATGAAAGGACAAATAAAGTTTAGCTTTATTCATTTATTTGGGAACGATATTACAACCAATGTGAATAAAATTTACCTGACGAATGCCTTAGCAGGAAACCATTGGTTGTAAATATCGTTCCCAAATAAATGAATAAAAGCTAAACCTTTTATTTTTCATTCATTCATCTATCATCGCTCTATCACAGATATTGAGCACTCTTCTAATAACACTGTACGTTGGATTACTACTACTTTTTCTATATACTAGTGCCAACTATACACACTAAATATATATATAATATATATATATAATATATATATATAGAGAGAGAGAGAGAGAGAGAGAGAAGAAAGATATATATATATATATATGTGTTGTGTGTGTGTGTGTGTGTGAGGGTGTGCATATTTCTATCTCAATAGTCTCTATCTATATATTAATATTCATGTTCCTTAATTGTACGACCGTTATCATCTTGCAAACCCCCTGTTTAGAAATGAGATCGTTCAAATCGTCCAAGATGAAATGCAAAAATGTAAATCTTGATCTTCTCGTGTTGAATTCTTATTTCTTATGAGTGTTGTCACCTCAGCTAAATAATGGACCATTCCATTTTTATAAAGAGATAAAGGTAAAAAAGGACATACTACACAGAAAACATATAAGAAAGAAAAAGGAAAGAAAGAGAGTAGAGGAAAGATGAAGAGAGGGGTGAACGTGCAGAAGCGATAACGCTAATCTGTTTCAATCGAACATAATGAAAATAGAAAGAGAAAGAAAGAAAGAACAGAGAGAGAGAGAGAGAGAGAGAGAGAGAGAGAGAGAGAGAGAGAGAGAGAGAGAGAGAGTTAAATCTATTATTATACTTTTTACATATTGAACTAATAGCTCTAAAGTAAGCAAACGTTGCAATAATCAAACAATCACACTGTGGTATATCCACAGGTCCTGCTAGTCAATATTATTGTATTTTTTTACATATTGAACTATTTCGCAATAGCTCTTACGTAAACATATCAAACGTTGTAATAATCAAATAATCATACTGTTGTATATCCACAGGTCCTGTTATTTTAAAAATTTTACTTAAATTACTTATTCCTTATTCCTGCGCGGACGCAGACAGTTCATTTTAGACGTTCTTTTTTGTGTGTGAATGATTTCATCTCCCTTTCATAGCCGAAATAATAATCCGGTTTTATTGGCCAGCCTAGCGAGTCATTGTTCATGTTTTCATTGTTTAAGCCAAATGTAGAAGAGATAATCCGTGATTATCCCTTTGAAATCCCATCGCTCTCTCTCTCTCTCTCTCTCTCTCTCTCTCTCTCTCTCTCTCTCTCTCTCTCTCTCTCTCTCTCTCAGACAGGGTGCGTCATAACACAGGTAAAAATAATGATCACGCCTTCTTCCCCAAATCCATTCATTCTTTTTTTCACTTTCTCTTTTTTTTTTTTCTTTCCTTTTCTTTTTTCTTTTCTTCTTCTTCTCATCCTTCTCTTTTTCTTCCTTCTTCTCATCTTTCTCTTTCTTTTCTTCCTTCTTCTCATCTTTCTCTTTCTTTTCTTCCTTCTTCTCATCCTTCTCTTTTTTTCTTCTTTTTCTCATCCTTCTCTTTTTTCTTCCTTCTTCTCATCTTTTTTCTCTTTTCTTCCTTCTTCTCATCCTTCTCTTTTTCTTCCTTCTTCTCATCTTTCTCTTTCTTTTCTTCTTCTTTCATCCTTCTCTTTCTTTTCTTCCTTCTTCTCATCCTTCTCTCTTTTCTTCCTTCTTCTCATCTTTCTCTTTTTTTTCTTCCTTCTTCTCATCCTTCTCTTTTTTTTTCTTCTTTCTTTTCATTTATTATTTTTTCGCTCCTTTGTTTTTTTCTTCCTTTCTTCATTCATTTTTTATTTATTTTTCTTTCTTTCTTTTTCGTCTATTCTATTATTCTTATTTTCTTCTTTCCTTCTTTTTCCTTCTCATTTTTCTTCTTTTCTCTCCTTTCTTTTCATTCGTTATTTCTTTCGTTCTTTTCTTTTGTTTTTCTTCTTCGTTGATTTTTTAATGCATTTTCCTTCTTTCTCTTTCGTCTATACTATCATTCTTATTTTCTTTTTTCTTTTCTTTTTCTTCTTCATTCTTCTCACCCTTCTCTTCTTTCTCTTCTTTCTCTTCTTTCTTCTCTCTTTGCATTTGTTATTTTTTTCGTTCCTTTATTGTCATTTTTTTGTTTTTTCTTCGTTCATTTTTTAATTTATTTTTCTTTCTATTTTTCGTCTAATCTATGATTCTTGCTGTCTTTTTTTCTTTTTTTATTTGCTCCCTTGTTTTTTTGTTTTTTATATATTTTTCTTTGTTGCTTTTTGTCTTTTTTCCCACTTTTTTTCTTTATTGATTCTTTCCACCTGTGCAACACCTTCTCAAACGGCATTCGAAAAAAAATATCCGGATGCTGGATTATATGAATACTTTTAAAAACTTGTCACAATATTCAGACTTCTATCTCCGACTCTCTCAAAATGTCTGTATGCCTCTCTCTTACACTCTCTCTCTGTCTGTCTGTTTCTCCCCACCTCTCTCTCTTTATGTCTGTTTTTTCTTTTTTTATATCCTCCTTCTCTCTCTAAGTGTCTGTATGTCACTCCATCTCTCATTTTCTCTCTGTCTGTCTATCTCTGTCTCTGTCTCTCTGTCTCTGTCTGTCTGTCTGCCTCTCTCTTTCTCTCTCTCTCTTTATATATATATATATATTTTCTCTCTCTCTCTCTCTCTCTCTCTCTCTCTCTGTGTTTTTTTTCTGTCTCAGTGTATCTAAAATAACAATTCTTCCAAGCTGTGGTTGTATCAATGCTGTTGTATGGCTGCACCACTTGGACCCCAACGAGGCTCTTCGAGAATAAGCTGGATGCGAGCTGCACAAGAATGCTGCGTGCGGTCTTGAACAAGTCATGGAAACAGTACACCACAAGGAAGCAGCTGTACGGTCACTTGCCCCCCCCCCCACCCCCATCTCACAAACCATCCAAGTCATACGGACAAGACATGCTGGACACTGCTGGAGGGGCAAGGACGAACTCGTAAGCGACGTTCTCCTGTGGAGGCCAGCACATGGACATGCCAATGTGGGCCGCCCAGCAAGGGTCTACATTGACCAACGCGGATAATGGATACTGCGTGGAGGACCTCCCTGGGGCAATGAGTGATAGAGAAGGTTGGTGAGAGATTCACATGCATATCTGTGCTAATTGCGCAACCTGATGATAATGATGTATCTATATATATATCTGTTTGTCAGTTTTTCTGTCCCTCTTTTTTCTGTCTCTCTCTCTCTCTCTCTCTCTCTCTCTCTCTCTCTCTCTCTGTGTGTGTGTGTGTGTATCTGTGTCTCTCTGTCTGTCTCTGTCTCTGTCTGTCTGTCTGTCTGTCTGTCTCTGTCTCTCTGTCTGTGTCTCTCTGTTTCTCTCTGTTTCTATTTCTATCTCGCAGTCTGTCTGTCTCTCTCTCTCTCTCTTTCTAGCGAGACGATTGAACAAAAAATAATGAAAGAGATTTTTGATGAAGCGCGCATAGCGTAACGGTTATTACCTTATAAAATGGAATCGGCGAGCAGAATTCAACGGAGAAAATTGATAAGGAAGTAAATTGAGTTACGAGTTGATCGAATCAAACTCGTAAGTCAAGGTAGCGCTGTATGTATGATTTGTAAGTGAATAGTTTGTAAGTAAATATTATTGCTTTTAAAACAAATTGTTCACTGAATTGATTGAAATAATTTTAAAGTTTTTTTCATTAACTTCATGAGTTCAATAAATTGGCAGAAATAATTTTCAATAAATGGAGAAAACGGATATAGGAGTAAACCGGGTTACGAGCGGAACGAATTAGACTCGTAAGTCAAGGTATCACTGTAAATTGATGGATAAATGTCAGATGATACAGACAAAAAAAACTCCTGAAATAGACACAGTTTCATCTATGACAAAGCAATCATAAATTGGTGATGTGTATTCTATGTTGCCATTTCAATGGACAATTAACAAGACAAGCAAAAACAACGAATTTCTTCTTTTCATTTCATTTCATCAATTCAATCATTTTCAATAAATATCTTCCTTTTCCTTCATCGAAAAATTATTCTAAAGTATGAACTCATGCAACAAGGACATCATTCAATTGAAAATTTTAAAAAATTCAAAACAAAAAACATTGTTGGCATCCATTCGTCCAATAAAGACGATGGCGTTGTGTCCAATATATATATATATATATATATATGTGTGTGTGTGTGTGTGTGTGTTGAAAAAAAGAAAGAAAGTATAGAATGAATAAAATAGGATATTTAATCAATTTTACTTACACGTGTTTTGGTCAGGAGTTTATCCATGTTTACATTGTTCAAACTATTATTACACATGGATAAACTCCTGACCGAAACACGTGTAAGTGAAATTGATTAAAATATCCTATTTTATCCATTCTATACTTTCTTTCCTTTATTTATTTTTTCAACATACCATCGGATTCACTTCCATTTTCATTTTACACACACACACACACACACACACACACACACACACACATATATATATATATATATATATATATATATATATATTAGTTGGCAATTATCTATTAAAGACAATGGCGTAGAATCCACTTTTTTTTATCTACAGCTACGTTAGTGGCTGAACAAACCAATTTTTGAATGGCAGTCTCTGGTACAGGGATTGCAAATAAAAGGTGATACTTTCTGGAGATGCTGCTGTCTTTCCTTCCTTTTAACTCTCTTTTCTGTGGCGGCTTCTTTCCTCACTTTGTCCCACGCATATATATATGTATATATATATATATATATATATATATATATATATATATATATATATATAATAGTCTTCGTGGGAACTTAACAAAAGAAAAAAATGTGCGAGTCACAATTTGACTGTTAGAAAATAATCCAATGAGTGAGGATACTAGATATTGGAAAGTGCTCAATAATATTTGTAGAGTTGGTATCGGTTTGGTATACAAAAAGATATAAGAACATAAAATCAATGATTAAATCCAAACTATTCTGAGAGTGAAATATATAAATCTGATTTTCGATATTGGCTTTCTTTTCCGGTTGTTTTTTTCCTCATATCTTTAAATATCATTTCAAATATTGGCTGTAAAATATATATATATATATATATATATATATATATATAAAGAGAGAGAGAGAGAGAGAGAGAGAGAGAGAGAGAGGAGAGAGAGGGAGAGAGAGAGAGATATTGAACATAAAATTCTTATATTTCGCTGTGAAGATACGTTGGATGTAATCATTGCTTTTATTTCTCATTCAAATTTTCTGTTTTTATATTAGTAAATCAAACCGGTACCATATATATATATATATATATATATATATATATATATATATGTGTGTGTGTGTGTGTGTATATATATGTCTGTGTGTGTATATATATATGTATATATATATGTGTGTGTATATATATATGTGTATATATATATATATATATAATATATATGTGTGTGTGTGTATAATATATATATATGTGTGTGATATAAATATATGTGTGTGTGTATATATATATAATATGTATGTGTGTATATATATATATAATATATGTATGTGTGTATATATATATATAATATATGTATGTGTATATATATATATATATATATATGTATGTGTGTATATATATATAATATATATATATATATATATAGTAAAAATTTATAACTATGTAAAAATGCTTATATATATATGTTAAAATGTGTGTATATATATATATATATATATGTTATATATATATATATAATAATAAAATGTGTGTATATATATATATATATATATATATATATATATATATATATATATAATGTCTATGTGTTAACATGTTATATATAACATACATATGTGTGTGCTAAAAAGTTAAATTTATATCCAAATTCTATATATTGTATATATATCTTAAATGTTAAAAATGTGTTTATATATATATATTAAAATGTTTACATATATGTATATACATCTGTGTTAATACATTTGAATTCCCTTTCAAACATTACCCGTATATAAAATATATATAGTAAACATATTATATTTATATATATATATATATATATATATATATATATATATATATATATATATATATGCATGTGTTTGAATAGAATAATTTAATTAGCTTTCCAGATAGTTTTGAAGACTTATTTTATTGTGCAATGCAGATGAGACACGCATGAAAATAGATTACGTTCGTCAAATTCCATATTAATACTTTTCCATTTGCTAAAATAAACTCGGCGAATCATTTCTTTATAGAGTTACTCAGTGAGAGATTTCAACATGTTGACAAAGAATTTTCTAAAAATAAGAAATTTACCAAAATGCAAACATCAAAAGATTTACCAAAACCGAATTAATGCACTGCTCGCAGGTGCCTGTTTTTTTCTCTCTCTATATATATATTTTTTTAATTTTTTATTTTTAGATTTTAGTTTTGCAAATTGCCTTGTTGCAGGATTCCAAAAACTTTTTTCTCCCTAAGCGTAAAGTTATTTCTTTTAGATTCTTATCATAGTTTTAAATTAAATATCCTCTCCTATACACGCTGTACATTCTTAAACGCTTTTGGTAGTTGCAGCTGAGACAACATACAATAATCAAATACTGGTATTTAAATTACGGTTGGTTGGTTGGTTTTGTTTTACGGCATATCAACACTTTGGGGGTTATTTAATGCCTACTTTCCAAATAGCCTTGTTGTAAGATTCCAAAACCTTTTGTTAAAGTTTAACTTTAAGTGTAAAGTTATTTCTTTTAGATTCTTATCATGCCTAATCAAGTAATTTTGATATTCGGTTTATTTACTGTACATTCTATTGTTTAAATTGTCACCCATTTAAACATTGAACAGGCTCATTGCTGCTTAACTTCGGTGATCTAGCAGAAACCGGTGCTTTCAACATGACTTGACCATAATCATGTTAATGATGTGAATATGCGTTTTGTCAGAGTGGTTTTATTTTATTTAACGGCATATCAAACACTGTTGGTTATTTAATGCCAAATCTTTTTTTGTAGATAGGATTTGTATGGGAATATTATTTTGTATTATTTGAATTATTCGGACTATTGGACTCATCTTTATTGTTATATGCACCACATTTTCGGCTGATGTGCCCTCCGGCCTTCTTCGGGTATTTCTTGTCGGACCTTGGAACCTTCTCGAACTCGGAAACCTCTTCGAACTTGGAAACCTTCTTCTCATAATCGGGTGCCATCACGGAACTTTGAACCCAACCCTTTATTCAATTCACAGGGGTGTACTGTACCCAAAGCAGCCTAAGTTGAGTGTTGTATTTCATGAACTTCTCAGTCACCAATATTCCGTCCTTAAGCATCCTTGATGTCACCAACGGCCAACAAATGGCCCCATTGGAGGGGTCTTACGCCTTTTCAGATGAATACATCCACGGGTATGCGTCGAATACGAGAAATATGGTATACAACATTCTTACAATTAGGTATAGTTTATTCAACTGTTGCTTTGACAACCCTAACCCTAAACCTAACCCTAACTCTACAACGTTTCGGCCGATGTGGCCTCCGCTCTTCTTCTTGTGTATATAATAATAAAGATGAGCACAATAGTCCATAAAATAAAAAAAATAATACAAATTATGAAGCCTCATCTCTAAATTTCAGACAAATAGACATAGTTTATCCGACTGTTGCTTTGACAACCCTAACTCTAACCCTAACCCTACTCAAAAGCAGCTGTTTTCTGTGAGTCATTCAGTAAGTTTTCCATCGTTGCAATTCAATCGATCATTTTGTGATTAATCTGGTGTATATTTCCAAGTGGTGTACATTC
>CM042166.1:4596773-4615228 GCA_023376005.1 Doryteuthis pealeii
GCTAAATGAAATGCAATTACCCCATCCAGGATTTGAACTCGGGGCGACGAGTCCATTTCCCAGGACTTTAACCATTATAACACGCGCTTCCAACGTTCAGAGCTTATCTTATTATAATGGAGATTGTATGTTTTTCTGTCTGTAACCGAAACTATATTACTATACAAATCACAATTCCCTTTGTTATTTACATAACATTCTCCATGACTTTATTCCTATTTAAACCTTAATTATTAATAAAATTGTTTTTCATCATAAAGACTGTTGACCATATCTACATACTAACAACATGCAATTGTATTTATATATACAATAAAATAGCGGTTTATAGTGTGAATGGGAAGGCTAATTTGCATATTGATATTAAGAATTTGAATTTAATAAATATATGCTTAGTATTATTGATTTCTAATTGTTTGGTTTTACCTTATTGAATATGAGCAAAAATCTCTGGGATAAATCTTAAAAGAAATTCATTAGCAAGAAGAAATAACTACAATTTTATTCTTTACTTCCTATTTTAACTAAATAGTTGAATTAGGAAAATTTACCAATGAAAGACGGGAGTAACGGAAAATGATGGAAGAGTTAGTTTCAAAATTGTTCTATTTTTCAATCGTACCCCATCTGTTACTAATCTTTTTATCTGCATTCTTATTCAGTTTCATTTGCCTTTCTAATTTAATATGATATATTATTATATTAAAACTTAAATACTTGCACCCGGAGGGTGCATATATTTGCTAGTATACATAATACAGCTTTTCATTATTTTATGTAATAATGATATTGACTATAAATTAACTACTCGTTGATATAGTTATTTAGTTCCTGAAATTTCTGTGACGTAGTTTCTGTTACAGACAAATAAAGACTGAATCTTCATTATATATAGAAGAGATATTCAAGTTATATAAGTGTTATGTGGAGGGTAGAATATTTCTTCTTACTGTAGTCGGGGTGGCCTAAAGTCAGCATCAGTCAGACAGCGAGAGAGTCTATGCCCTTTTCATTAGCGCTAGACCAAGGAGATTATTTTAGCATCTGAGGTGGAGCGCCACACCTACCATCAGCCTATCACTTTACCGCACAGATCCCTGTGCTACTCATACACTGTGTTGGCGAAGGCCGGTATCGAACCCAGCTCCTTGTGGTTCCTATTCGGATGCTCTACCGACTGAGCTAAACCAGTCTTGGCAATTTCTTTTTTTTTTCTTTCCTTTTTCCCGCCGAGCGGTGAATTTTCACCTTTTCGCTTAAAAGGAAGCACTTTACTACAGACTTTGACATATCGAAATTGCTCGCATCCGAAAAAACTGTCAGTAGATGTCATTGTTCAAACAGACAACAGTTTAACTAAAAGAAAATGAAAATCTAAACAAATATCAAGAGATTTCTAAAGAAATGAAAAAAAAAAAGATAGGCAACATAGCGATGACGGTTGTGCCCATCGTTATTTGAAAACTTGGAATGGTAAAAAATAGTACTGATGCAGAATAGCGCGCAAGAGATAATATCATAAAATTACGTATAAAAAGCATTACATTTTATTACATTCAAATAATACTAATGCAGAATAGAGCGCAAGAGATAATATCATTAAATTACGTATAAAAAGCATTACATTTTATTAGATTCTAATAATACTAATGCAGAATAGCGCGCAAGAGATAATATAATTAGATTACATATAAAAAGCATTACATTTTATTACATTCTCATGGTACTAATGCAGAATAGCGCGCAAGAGATAATATCATTAAATTACGTATAAAAAGCATTACATTTCATTACATTCTAATAATACTAATGCAGAATAGAGCGCAAGAGATAATATCATTAGATTACATATAAAAAGCATTACATTTCATTCTGTTTCAGGGAAATATTCGAAGTCTGTGAAACGCCAAGGTTAGGGTTAGGGTAAGGGTTAGTGTTATGGTAAGCGTTAAGTTTAGGCTGCTTGGGGAGTTTCTGTAATTTAATGCTATTTATACGTAAAATACGATTCTAATGTCATTATCTCTTGTGCGCTATTCTGTATTTGTACAAAAAAAAAATGGGAAAATATTTGAAGGAATAGAAAATCCGAAGAGGGTTAGTGTTAGTGTTAGGCTTAGAGTTAGGTTAGGGTTAGGCTTAGGCTACTTCCATAATCTAATTTTACTCATAAGTAAGACAATTCTATTTATTTTGATATTGTCTAAAAGAACCGCAATGGTTAAATTACAAAAAAAAAAATTTTATACAAAAAAAGACATGATGACTTGCATTTAAACAAAATTTAAAATAATCTATTATAAACAGTTTAATTTAGTATAAAGATCTAAAAATGAATAATATGTATTACATCTACACACACACACACACACACACACAACACACACACACACACACACACGCGCACACACACATATATATATATATATATATATATATATAACACCAGGTTAGTTGGTGCTATGTTGATTCTAATGGGTTTTTTTAACAAGGTAATGTTAAAGTTGTTTTGGTCTAAGTTGAGAGCTCAATGTTCAATAGTTCTAGACAGATAAATATATTTGGTAAAGAGAAAGGCTTAACAGTAGATCATATTAGCAGTTATAGATCTATTTCTACCCATATCTATATGTATATACATATGAGTTTTAGCAGTCCACCAATTCCATTAAAAAATATTTTCAATAAAATTGATATATATATATATATATATATATATATATATATATATATATAAATTAGTCGAACACAAGATTCAATATAGTGGGGAACTATGTATAAACAAATGCTCATGAGTGTGGCTAGTGTTTAAAAATTGTGAGTGTCCTTTCGGCATTTCTCTTTTAAGGCCCCTGAGGCTCTGGGCAATAGACCCAACCCTGCCCCTTTTAGACGCAGTAGCAGGTGCTGCCTGTGTGGATAGCCTCCTGAGATTACACTGATATTAATATCATACCAATACGATGACCAAAGACACTGGAAACAGGGTTCAGAAAATATCAAAAGTCTTATCTTAAGTTACCTAAGATGGGGGTAATCGCTATACAGTACTCCTTAGAACCCTTTCAATTTCGGTAACCCCATTTCGAATTTGGGTGAATTATCCGTTGATCTGTAACTGATTCGATCTCAATTTAATCTTCACTTTCTGAGCATTAGAGGTGGTCGCCACGCTTCTTACAGGAGCTCATGAGCTGACGATTAACTACGTTCACTACGTATTGGTACACATATGTAACACTATGTATATTAATGATGGACGTAGTGTTACATAATCTATGCGGTTGCATAAGATTATTGTCAATCCCCTGTATTTCTAAAGGGATGGCCCTTTTCATATCACGGGCGGAACTTTCCATGGAATAGTACAGAAAGCCCGCGAAATACTTGAAGTCACGTGGGACCTGGTTGGGTCCTCAGTTTCAGTTTAGACGTCAGGCAGCGAAGATGTCCTGCCTTAACTGGAACTCACTGCATACGCGCGCTATGTTAGTCAGATGTTTAGTTACATGAAATGTTTAGTTAAGTAAATGAAAGCTTAAGAAAATAACACGGTCTTGTGGTTGGTGAATGTCTTGGTAACAAGACTGATCTAGAAGAAGAAATGACTTAAGACCACCAAGAGAAGTCCAGACGCTAGACGAGATGTTAGAAGAAGATGTAAGATATCAAAGACGTGAGAAGAAGAATAGAAGTATAGAAGTAAAGAAAGAAAATGGTATACAACAGTCGTCGTACACATATATACTATTGCATATATTTCCCTTGATTGTTTGGAAAACAGCATTTAGAATGGGGAGAGAAAGTATGCCAGATTTGAAACATGTCTATCGGTAGGATTTTTTATAGAATGAAAGGGAAAAAAGACAGAAGAGCCTCGCGCGAAAAGCAAAAAAAAACTGTGAAATATAAATGTCATCGACGTGTTGCTAATAGTTGATGGAGCAGATGGAACCGTCGGAAAAAATGGCTTCGAGATGAGACTGATGGGAATTGGTGCGAATTCGAAGAATTATTCAGAAGATGTGGAATACGATGTGTTGGGAGAGATGGTAAAAACTTCAAGATGCTTTCAGCAATTCAACTGCAGCGAGAAACACCTGTCACCTCGTGGGAATATATATATATATATATATATATATATATATATATTATATATATAGGCAGATAGAAATATTTATTTTTATGCTCTCAACTAATTTGGACCTTAGGTCATAGTCAGAAGAAAAATTATTTTTCTGGAAAGTAATACGTTTTTAGAAAGTTTTCTTTTAAGTTTTAAATGTCTTGATATATATATATATATATATATATAAATATATATTATATATATATATATATATATATATATATTCAAGCATCATTTACACACCAGACACCGTTTACTGTGTATATATCAAAATACATTCCTTGGGCGAAACTGCTTTTATAAACCAATCTTTAGTAGTAGGGAAGCACTAGAACTCACTTTACAGACTAAAATAGGTTACAAAAAGCCTCCATTTTTCGTCCACCCCATCAAATTATGAGAGCTAAAAATCGATATAACTGCGCTAATTTTTGGAATTGGAAGCTCAAATTTTAGGGATTGTCTAACGTTAACATAGTCCACATCTGGAAAAAAATTCAGAAAATTTGGAGGGGGTGGGTGACAATTTTACTTTTTTCTGAATGATTTGACATGGAATTACCAAGCATAATATGATAAGAATAAGTAAAGAGCTATACAACAATACATTTCTTGGTGTGGTTTCTTTTTTTTTTTTTTAGTGTAAAAAAAGTTATTAATATCTAATGACTAGCAGAACCTGTGGATATACCACAATATGGTAATTTAATTATTACAACGTTTGATATGTTTACTTAAGAGCTATTTCTAAAATTGTTCAATATGTAAAATGTATAATAATTTTCTCTCACCTTTTTTCTTTCCATTTCATCATGTTCGATAGAAACAGATTAGCGTTATCGCTTCCGCGTGTTCACGCACTCCCTCTATCTTTTCCCTACTTTTCTTTCTTTCTTATATTTTTCTGTGTAGCCTGTCTTTTTTCTTCTCTTTCTGTTTTATAATAGCATGATGGTTTACTTATTACAACGTTTGATGTGTTTACACCGGTCCCTGCCAACTCAGCACATGAGTAGCTCAGACTGGATAATCTGATCTCTGCGATAAAGGGAGGAGCTAACGGTAAGTGTAGCGCCCCAATTCAGCAAAAACAATCTCCATGCGCTAGCGAAATTGGTATAGACTCCCTCACTGTCCGGCGGATACAGACAATAGGCCACTCAACCAACTTTAATTTTACAACTTGTCTTATACAATATGTTATTTTCATTTTTGTTGAGATTTTTAAATCTTTTTGAATATGAAACAAATTTTGAGAAAAGTATAGAATAATCAGTTATGAAAAAACAAAAGCGATTGCTATTTTACAAACCTTTTTCATGAGTCAGTACGCCGTAAAATTACTTTTATAATTAGAATTACGATTCTGTTTATAAGAATAAATAACAAAAATCCTTTTAAAATTGTATTAGATATTATACAGTCATTATAAACATGACAATGTGCCTTAAAACGATATTTGTAATCACTGTCCTAATCTCAAATACAAAACTACATGTTATATATAATCTTATTGTAATGGAGATCCGATGTCTGTCTGCCCTAACTGAAACTACGTCACTGTTTACGTCATAATACACAACTAAATGTATTTATATCAATGAATAAAAAATGTTTGTCTGTCCTCTATAGATGATCAATCGATTTGATATGGATTTTATGATTTCAAAAATGGCATATCAACTTTCGTGGGTTATTTGATACCAAAGCCATCAGAAGATGCAGAAGAAAGAAGAGTTTCTAACCCTTGTGGCAAGTAGTGTTGTGGTTCTCCCCGCTTTCCGGCGATTAACCTTCAACGACATAGCAATCGTCGGTGACTTCGCAACACTGATACTAGTGTTGCATGTGGGTCAGGGCTTTTTTGTGTTCGTTATTTACTCGCCGTGGTTGGTAGATTCGTGGTAGATGGTGCTATGACACATTGCGCATTGCTTCACAATTTATTTAGAAGAAAGTAGTGGTTCTATCTAACCCATAGCTGGGGGATGAGGTATTAGTCAGAAAGTGAACATAATAGCGTGACTGGAGTTTGAACTCGCTTACTATGACGACGTCGCAGTCGCTAGGGACACTCGAATGAATCACTTCACAGAATCTCTCGATAGATATTAAATTAATAACAAATATTTATTGCAAAGATTCTTTTTTTAAGGTTGATTTGAGAAGAGATAAAAAGGAGAGATACTCAAGGAGGCATAAATAAAACATACTACTACAACTGCTACTAGTACAAATAATAATAATAATAATAATAATAATAATAATAAAGTGAAGTAGTCGGAGTGGCCTAAAGTCGGTATCAGCCAATCAGCGAGGGAGACTATCCCCTTTTCCCTATCGCTAGACTAAGGAGAGTGTTTTTGCATCTGAGTTCGAGCGCCCCACCTACCATCAGTACCATACTTTACCGCACAGATCCCTGTGCTACTCATACACTGAGTTGGCGAGGGCCGGTATCGAATAAGGAAACTTGTAGTTTCTAGGCGAACGCTCTACCGATTGAGCTAACCTGGTCTCTTTGTAATAATAATAATAATAATAATAATAATAACTTAAAAATCAAAATCTGGACTATAATTTTTTTTTAAATCAATGAATATCTTGCGGCCCATATATCACGTGAGCGACGCACTTTGAGTCGTTGGAGAAACCCGCCGTGGTTGGTTGGTTGGTTGGCTGGAATTTTATGACATGTCAACTCTTCGAGGTTATTTTAAGCCGTTTTGTTTTATACATTCTTGGGTTCATAATGATGATGATGATGATGATGATTAATTCCATTAAGTACCCTTATAGTATAAAATGTAATTGTGAGCGAGTTTTTTTTTAATTATTTAAAGGCCGTAGAATAACTTGATGAGAATTGCGATAAAAAGTTACAAATGAGATGAAAGGAAGATTCATCAAAAATGTATAATGTGAAACGGTAAATATCCATTTAGATATGGAAAGAAAGAACAGGTTTATTGTATTTCTATTCACTAAGGCAATAATGGATGATTCATACAAATATATAGGATTAAACATTACATATGTTGAAATGGTATTGTTCAAAACATCATCATTATTATTATTATTATTATTATTATTATTATTATTATTATTATTATTATTATTATCATTATTATTATTATTATTATTATTCATTTGTATTGCAGTCTCGGAAGACTATATATTCCTTGTGCCCCTAAAGTTACAGCGCCTCCTGTGATTGTAAAGTCCAATGTTCGAAAAACAGCCTCGACCACAGATGTTGCATGTGAAGGCTGTCCCTGAAGATGTCGATGTGCCAGTGTTTTGTTGCCGCTGCTTTCTTCTGAACCCCTTGGCTTCATGGTATTGTGCATTATATTTATTATTATTTGAGTTTTCACATCAGTGTTAGCTGATGGTCTTTCACTGGAGTCTGAGTGACAGCAAGTCTCCTCAGGTCTCCAGGACTCTTCTGAGTATTCTGGCAGATTGCAGCAGTGCAGTGTTCTGAATGGTTTCAATCCTTCCTCTGATATCCAAACTTTCCAAACCCTTTTCTAATCCTTTTGGGACTGTTCCAAGTGCACCAACTACAATTGTATAACTTTCACTTTCATATTCCATAACTTTTTCAGTCTCTGGCAAGGTCCAGATATTTGTCAATTTTTCATTTTCCTTTAAACTTCACCTGTGATCCGCTGGCACTGCAAAATCCACCAGTTGACAAGTTCTTTCTTTTTGTTAATCAACACTAGGTATTATTATTATTATTATTATTATTATTATTATTATTATTATTATTATTATTATTTGCCTTAATGAATCCGTTGCAACATGTGTCCAGTTGATATAAAGATTGAGTTAATACAATTCTCAGTGACAATTATCTATAGATTGCAGGTTCATTCCTAGCCACTTAACATAGCTTAACACTTGTACATAGTCATGGTTAACCGAATGAGAACTGTCTATCCCGGTGGATTGAATAAAGAGTTCGGTTCGAAGTTCCATGAAGGCTCCCGATTACATGAAGGCTCTTGAGTTTGACAAGAACGTTCCCGAGTTGGTTCCCAAGTTCGAGAAGGTTCCCGAGTTCGAGAAGAAACACCTGTGGAACTCCAGAGGGCGCATTGGCTAAAACGTGGTGTATTGTGTTTGATGAATATGATTAAAAAAGTGTCGACCATATTTAGAAATTCCATTTATTATTTTGAAAGGTTCAATTAGATCAACTCACATTCTTTTTTCTCGTAAAGTAGTTAATCCAAATCTATTCTTATCACTGTAACCCTTTACTCTTTTTATTATTTTCGTCACTCTTTTTGTATGTATTTATTCAACCCCTCCTCCACGAACCGGATGCGACACTAGATCATTTTAAGCGAAATTTAACAGGTTTGAATTCAGAGTTTTCCTTCTCCTAGACTGGTTGCCATACCAAGATTAAAGAATCCATTCTGCACAACTATTTACCTATAGAATAGTCGGATGTATAATTTTCCCAAGTGTATAAACACTATTTGAAATTCTATGAACCTCGTCTGTCCGTGTTCATTTCCTACGAATATAACCATTACACAACGGGCGCCATCCTTGTATAAGAAGCGTAGTGGTACTATTTAACCTCCGTGGGTTATTTAATGCCAAAGCATTGGTTATAGTAGAAAAGTAGTGTTACTATTCAACCCAAATGCACTGCTAACACGACCTTTGGGTCCGGGGTCCGGTGGCTTCGGTCACTGGACTATTGGGGAAGTTAACGGTGTCATCTCAGGAACAATCCCCCAGGCAACACCTGTCCCCTTGATTTAAAGGGATAGGGCTGGGTTTATTGCCCAGTACCATAAGCGCTCCCTTGAGGGGTTATGCCGACGGGATTGACAAATTTTTGCACCTGTCGTGCCATGAGCTTCGGCTAGTGGGTGGTCTATCATTAAAAGACCTTGTGTCATACCCTCATACGTTGGATGCGAAGTAAATATTCAACCCATAGCTGAGGGGATGAGGGATTTCATACTTTTCTCGAGGGTATTAGCCCAAAGGCTCGTTCATGATTTGAACCTGGGTCACCGTGTCCATTTCCTTCGACAGTAATCTTCTTGCCATGCCCTCCCTCCAATCCCAATATTAATCGGCAATTTCCATGTCTAGACAGTGAAGCCCAGGCGAGAGTCCAATATTCTATATATGAGGTCTTATTAGGGTTTCATAAATCTTTAAAATAACATTTTGTAACCGAGTCAATAAATCAGGAAATTAGAAAGAGGCACACAACATTTTAGCTGTGCTACTCATAATATGCTGATCTCTCTCTCTCTCTCTCTCTCTCTCTCTGTATATATAATATATTATATATATATATATATATATATATTATATTATAATATATATATTCTCTGTTGGGGTACCAAGTTTCTTGATACAAGGTGATTCTAGGCTGGTCCTATTCTCTGCCAGTAGTATGTTGTAGAGTTCAGGTTCCGTATGAGAGCTCAATGTTTAATTTCTATAAACAGAGCAAATTTATTTGTGAATAAAAAGCCTTAAATACCATGGGTATCGTGATTATAGATCATTTACACTCGTGGGTATCTGGGGCCCATCAGACCACGTTTTTATTTTATTAAGACTGGCAAATGACCAAATTCAGTTTACAAAACCTGTGAACCCCTCCTACTACTAATTCCTACTGCTACTGCTTGTTTCAAAAGCGAGACTATGGAAACACCCCACCAGTTCCACACCTGAAGATGGAACAAAGACATGCCGAAAGCGCTCGTGAAAAAACGTTTGGTGGATTGCTACACCAATTCCACCCGGATATTAAAAAGATGACCAGACACTTAGAAAGGATCGAACAACAACTCGTCCGACAAGAATTGTCCGTAGAGTTTAACAGAACATATTTAAAAGAAAAAAATGCTGCCATATATATATATATATATATATATACATATATATATATATATTAGGGGGAAAGTCTCATTGGACCAATGAAATGGTCCACTCCAGATCTGTTTAATGCTCGAGTCTAGTTCCGTTGACGTTGGGACAAGTGCGCTGATAATGTAAATGCCTTGGCGATGACGTCGTCGGCGGTGATGCATTTGTCTCTCTCGCTTTTGCTGTAGCATTTTCATGTATGAATTTAATGATGGGAGAATTCTACTAATGCATCTCGAATGACTAGTAAGTAGGTGCCTACCGAAACGTTGGGAAAATAGACGGACACTTATTGAGAGGGGAAGAAATGGGACAAGACATATTTAATGACTATATATATATATATATATATATATATATATATATATATAATATATATCCTAGATCCAGTTTAGCTCAATCAGTAGAGTGTCTGGCTGCGAACCCTCGAGATTCCTGGTCCGATTTCGGCCCTCCCCAACCCAGCGTATAAGTAGCACATGGATATGTGCGGTAAAGTGAGAAGCTGATGGTAGGAGTGGCGCTCCACCTCAGACGCCCAAACTATCTCCTTTGTCTAGCGCTAGTGAAAAGGGGATAGACTCCATCGCTGTCTTGCTGATACCGACTTTAGGCCACCCGGACGATTTATATATATATATATATATATATATATATATATATATATATATATATAAGATGCGGAGTGTAATGGTTTGAGTCGTTGGAAATGGACTCGTCCACTTAAGTTCAAATCCTGGACGAGGTTGTTTGCATAGTTTAGATTGGACGTAGTAGTAGTAGTAGTAGTAGTAGTAGTAGTAGCAGAATCTTAGTAGTAGGAGGAGGTGTAGTAGTAAAAGCTTAGTAGTAGTAGTAGTAGTAGTAGTAGTAGAATCTTAGTAGTAGTAGTAGTAGAATCTTAGTAGCAGTAGGAGGTATAGTAGTAGAAGCTTAGTCGTTGTCGTAGTAGTAGTAGTCGTAGAATCTTAGTAGTAGTAGTAGTAGTAGTAAATGGCTTTTAACAGTCTCCACGATAGAATCTTAGTAGTAGTAATATTATTTGTAGTAGAAACTTAGTAGTAATTGTAGTAGTAGTCGAATATTAGTAGTAGTAATAGGAGTAGTAGTTGTAGAATTATAGTAGTAGAAGTTTTGTTATCATTATTATTATTATTATTAGTAGTAGTAGTAGTAGTAGTAGTAGTAGTATTGAATGGCTTTTGACTTTGTTTCCTCATTTCCTTTCAACCATGTTTTTTTTTTTTTATTTATTGAAGTGGACTGAATAAATTCTGAAAATGTTCAGAGATTTTCCTTTTATTTTGTTTTCTCTTTGATTTTTCCTTTCACCGTTATTCTTTTAATCTCTTATTCTTTTTTCCGTTATACCTTTATTCTCTTTTTTCATTGGTTCATTTCATCGCCCCCCTCCTCCCCCTCTTCCATCTCCTTTTTCTTTTAATCTTTTGCATCTTAAGTGAGTTATAATTGTCGATTTAGTTCAAATGCAACTTAAATTAAGTCGTAGCTAACATGTTCTTTTTCTTCTCTCTCTCTCTCTCTCTCTCTCTCTCTCAATCATCATCATCATCATCATCATCATCAGCGTAATTATTATTATTATTATTATTATTATTATTCCGGTTTAGCTCAGTTGGTAGAGCAGTCGCATCGGAATCGCAATTCCAGGTTCGAAACCGGTCCCCGCCAACTCAGCGCATGAGTAGCACAGATTGTATAATCTAATCTGTGCGGTGAACTGGTGGGCTGAATGTAGTTGTGGCGATCCATTTATGCGGATAAAAACAACCACCCTGGTCTAGCACAAGCGAAAAGGGGATAGACTCCCTCGATGTCCAGTTGATACCAACAAAAGGACACTCCGCCAACTTTGCAAGGACGAGCTTATAAGCGACGTTCTCCTGCGGAAGCCAACACATGGACGTGCTAGTGTTGGCCGCCCACAAGGACCTACATTAACCAACTATGCGAGAATGCTGGATGCTGCGCAGAGGACCTTCCTAGGACGATGAATGATAGGAAAGGTTGACGAGAGATTGTCATGGATATCCGTGCTAAGTGCGCGACATGATGATGATGATTGTTGTGTTGTTTCACTCCATGATAATTTTTCCCATCCACGTTTGCTGGAGGTGCACTGGTGTCTAAGTGACAACAAGTCTCCTCAGGTCTCCAGGACTCTTCTGAGTATTCAATACAATCTTAACATTGTTGTTTGCATAGTCTCGATTTTTCCTTTGATTTCCAATTCATCCAGACTCTTTTCCAGATCCTTAGGGATCATTCCAAGTACTCCAATTACAATTGGTACAACCTTCAACTTCATGTTTCACAGTTTCTTTCTTTTTTCCAGTTCTCCAGCAAGTATTTTTCGTTCTCTTTCATTTTCGTTTGATGATCTGCCTGGACGGCAAAATCCCCAAAATACCAATTTCTCTTTTTCTTGTTAATTAACACTATGACTGATCTCTTAACCGGTATTAAATGATCCGTCTGTATCTCAAAGTCATAAAGAATTCTATGCGTCTCATTCTCTAGAACAGATTCTGGTTTGTGTATATGAAAATTTAACTTCTTGCACAATTTCCAGTGGATCACCTTTCCCACGCAATCGTATCAAGTCTTTGCACTCTCTTTGTATATTGTATGCTGTAAACTCTTGTTATCTAATTAATCGTTTCGTCTCTGTCTCATGCAATTTTCATCGATTTATTTTGTGTTTGTTGTAATAGGAAGTTGTTTTTTAAGAAACAACACCATTAATATCTACAACATAGCAGTCCCACACAAATACACGGCAAATTATCCAATTAATCAGAACCATTAAAAGTGTTTCGTGTTTATATTAAATATTACCTACCTACCTACCTATATCAACCACTAGCAGCGGCTACCCGGCGTCGCCTGGGTAGAGAGTTTTTTAAGTTAGTCCCGCAGATCCATTATTACTGAATTGTGAGTTGAATCCTCGTGGGATGCCCCATTTAAATCCCTATGTAAAATAATAGACCTTGCATTGATCAAGCTACTCTAAAAAATAAATGTTAATGTCTACTATCTAAAATATTAAATGAAAAAAATCCATACTGTTATCCTTTAAATTTTATTTTTTAATTATCTTCATGAATATAAATCAAATCTCTATTATTTTTGCTCAAAAACCAAGCCCTTGTGACATTTAATGTGTATATATATTTTCTTTGTCGTCAATTATTTTATTTTTGAAGTTTCCTCCGGACATACATATACACATAACTAGCCTTTATATAGGTATAGATGAGAGACAAAAAAAATTCGGAGAGGGGTATAAATCCTGATTATCTGGTATTGCTTATCCACATAGTTATTTCCTATGAGTGTCTTCACTTCAACTAAATAATGGGTCATTCAGTTTTTATTAAAAAGAAAGAAAGGGAAGGAAAGGACATGCTATACAGAAAAAATATAATATGAAAGAAACAAACAGAGAGAATGGAGGAAAGATAGAGAAGGGGTGAGCTCACGGAAGATATAACGTTAATCTGTTTCAATTGAACACAATGAAAAGATGAAAAGAAGGAAAGAAAGAAAGAAAAAAAATAAAGAGAGAGAAAGAGAGTTAAGTCAAGATTCTTATACTTTTTACATATTGAAGTATTTAATAATAGCTCTTAAGTAAACATATCAAACGTAATAATTGAATTATAAAAATGTGATAAATCAACAGCTCCCTCTAGTAGGAAATAATTACATATGTTATAACTCTTAAGTAAATATGCAATAAATCTTAAGTAGACTGATCAAACGTTGAAATAATTGAATTATCATATTGTGGTATATCGACAAGCCCTGCTACTTAAAAATAATTACAGAGGTAAATCTAGACTATTATGAGATCTTTGGGTAGTTAGGTAACGTGTAACAATAGAATTGATGTATTTCTTAGAAGTATTGGAATCTTTATGTTGACCGTAGGAAGAATCAATTGTGTAACTTAATATATTATAGAAAGCTGACGGACCTTAAGCAGTTGTCTCTGTGTTCGTTGAGGTGTTCGTATGGTAAGCTGAAACCGCCATAGAAAAATCCTTTGTTGGGCAAAGATACACACAGTAATCATTGATTTTTCCTCCTTGAAATATTAACAGCTCTGTTCAGTCGACCATTAAACATCTTTATTAGATATGAATATAGCATGAGTCATGAGGATAGATCAGAGGAAGGGCATGTTACGGCCGGCTGAGTTTCAGGGCTTCTCAGACCGGTTAGCATAGCTGATTGGTTTTCAGAGTTTCACAATTGAAAAAGGAGAAAAGTTCAGGAACCTGACCGAAAGATAAAATCCCACGGACTTGACACTCAAACGGGACGGGTAAGTATTGAGTAATGCCCTTAAATAAAGTTCGATTTTTGTGGCCATTTTTAGGATTCAAGTGACAGCACTTTACAGTGGAGATCCGATCCCTTGTGTTAAGCTGAGGCTGATCCTTAGTGAAGAAACCTTTGGTTGTTCCTCTGTTTCCCTTAGTGTTGGGTGTTATATATATATATATATATATATATATATATATATATATATATATATATATATAATCGGTTTCGATTCCTGTCGGAGGGGAGTCGTTAGTATACATCGCTGAAGAGACTTAATTAAGTCGAAACAGTCTGTACGGTGTTCTGCATAGCGAGCCATCCTTTGCGGGATTTACTTGTCAAGATTATTTTCTATAATTATCGAATTTTATGCGATACATGCATTTATAATTGCCTTCAAGCAAAATATAAATAATAATATATATATATATATATATATATATTTTACTTGCATTGTAATTGCTTTCAAATTAATACATTATAATATATATATATATATATATATATATATATATATATATATATATATATATATATATATATATATGAAAGGTAAAATAGATATGAATCCGACAATATGTGTAGAAAGTTGTGTAGAAAAAACAAGATTTTTAAAGTTTTGCTGACAGAAATCTGTTTCGACCAATATGAAGAGGTCTTTTTCAAAGCAACATTGTAAACGGAAAGACGAAATAAATATATCATTAATCACGAGGCACCGAACGCTCTCGATCAATACCGGAATTTTCAAATAATTTTTTAAAATGCGTATTATTTCTGTCAGCAAAACTTTAAACATCTTGTTGTTTTTTCTACAAAACTTTCTACACACACACACACACACACACGTACATATATATATATATATATATATATATATATATATATATATATATATATATATAAAGAGATGGGTATAACATCCGAAAATCTAAATGTGTATGAATTTTGTGAAAAAAAAACCCAGAGAATATGTCAAAAATTAACATTCTTGAAACCGACGCTATAGCGTTTCGGTCATGTTTAAACCATAAACAGGGCTGATAATCCTTAATTCTACAAAACTTTCTACACACATATGTCAAAAATTAACATTCTTGAAACCGACGCTATAGCGTTTCGGTCATGTTTAAACCATAAACAGGGCTAATAATCCTTAATTCTACAAAACTTTCTACACACACACACACACACACGTACATATATATATATATATATATATATATATATATATTATATATATATATATATTATATAAAGAGATGGGTATAACATCCGAAAATCTAAATGTGTATGAATTTTGTGAAAAAAAAACCCAGAGAATATGTCAAAAATTAACAAACCGACGCTATAGCGTTTCGCTCATGTTTAAACCATAAACAGGGCTAATAATCCTTATTCATATGATGAATGACAACTAACCCTGTCGATGTTTTAAATAAACCGAAACGCTTTTGCGTCAAGAATGTCAATTTTTGACATATTCTTTTGTTCTTTCACAAACTATATATATATATATATATATATATATATATATATTATATATATATATATATATATATATATTATATGTATATATATATATATATATTGGAAATTACCAGCATAGAGTGGTATTTTGACAAGCCAGGTTTCAGATTATCTAAAAGTCCATTTGATAAGATTGTAATTTGAAGACCAGAATAAATCGCTTAATAAAAGTTCGGAGTTGATTCTAAAATGCCATCATTTTAATAAGTTCTCCCCTGTGTATTTACCTACAAATTAAGTATTCGATTTCAATTTTTAAAACTTCCTAAATATAATCCCTCGTTAATCTAAAGGCATTCTGATTGGTGGAGACTTGATAAGTAGTCCTTAGTTTGTTTTCTTCTCTTTGTCTTTTCCCTTTCTTCTTCTTCTTCTTCTTCTTCTTCTTCTTCTTCTTCTTCTTCTTCTTCTTCTTCTTCTTTATTAACATAAATATAAGCACTCTCTCACTCTCTCTCTCTTTATCTCTGTCTCTGTCTATCTCTTTCTCTCTCCCCCTTTACATATATATATATATGAGAAGTAAATACACAAGCGATATGTTTATGATATGGCTTAACATTAAACAGTTTTAATAATAATAGACAGATACACTCTAACTTGATAATGGTTCGGATAAGAACCGAAAGTACTTGGTCTGCCATTAATTGTTCTTTCGGACAAATAATTAACTTCTTTCATGATTGTAAGATCAAAAGAATTATTTGGAAGCTTGAAAGATAAAAGAAAAAAACTTGTAAATAATATGATACTACGCATTGCATCAAGTGCAGAATGCATTTGGAGGTATGCAAGTATATATATGTATATATATATATTATATATATATATAATATATATATATATATATAGGTGTAATAATTAGTTATATGAAAATATAGTATGTAAGATTATGGACACATGAGTGTCTGTGTGTTTGGAGGGATATAGTGAATCATGTGTGTATACATGAGTGAATATGACTAAGGAACGAATAATTAAATAAAAACGGAGTGATAGGAAGATATTTGATATCAACCGGGACAAATGTCTCAAACCAAGAGACCAATGTTTATTTTGGCCTAATTATTCATTGTTAATTGATAATGTGGACGTTTGTTTATCTGTTGTGCCAAGTATTATTATTATTGTTCTAGTCATAGTATTTCAAATCAACAAAACATCTGGGGATGAAATTGAGTGTCAAGGTTAGTCAGAAAGGAGATGGCGGGGGTGGAATTATATATATATACAGTCCCAGCAAAAAAGTCGGAGGAGAGTAGTTTAGTCTGGACCCCAGGGTAGAGTTGAGTTTTGGATGCCGAAGAAGGAAGATCAATTTAGCTGTCCACCAGAGATTACAAAATTAGCAGAAGTCTTTAAAAGAACAAGAGGGGGCATTTTGCCCCCTCTCATCTCGACAGTACGGAGAAGAATGTGTGATTAGCAGATAGAAATGAAAGAAGGAAGCAATGTAAGAACCATATACTTCTCTGCCATTTTGATTGATGTTCACCTGAAATTGTCTTGTCTTGTCTTTCTTCTCTTTTGATAATTGATTGTAAACCCCCTGGATGAGCCCTGAGGCAGTTATTACGTGCACACGTGGAGGGTCCTAAGTTAGGGTCAAGTAAGCAGACGATCACGGACGATTATGGCCAGTTAGAGTTGGAAAAGCCAGAAGTTGCAGGAATTGCAGTAATGTTGGAAGGTGCAAGTAAGGTGCATAGAAAGGGCTGCAGGTGTTCATCATCCCCGAGGGGGTATTACAATAATAAGGATTCTGATTTGTTTAATCAATGTTATTAAATATATATTATATATATATATATTATATATATATATGTAATATTTATATAGAGAGAGAGAGAGAGAGAAAGAGAGGAGAAGACAGGACAGGACAAAAGACAGGGGACAGACCACAGGCGGTACCCAGAGAAGGGAGTAGGTAAGATTAAAAAAAAAAAGTGGGGGACCGAGGGACACAAAACATTATATTTAAATGATAAGATAATAAAGAGGATTAAGAGAGAGGGGGAGGAGTCGAGAAAGAGGAAGAGAGGAACGGAGGGGCGGGGAGTAGTCACTTTTGTGGGCGGGGGGGGGTGGGAGAATTAGTTTCCCTTTTTGCTCCGCAAAAAAGGGGGACAAGGAACTTTTCTCTTCTTCCATTTCCCGCTTACCACTTGTTCAAATTTTTCTGGAATTTTCCCATGCCTACACAAAAGGGTGAAAATTTTTTTTTTTTTTTGGGGCAACTTTATTTTTCGTTTTTTTTAGTAATGGGGGAAAATTTTTTTGGGAGAAGATAAAAAAAATTTTGTCAAAAAAAAAAAAAAAAAAATTTATTTTTTCAAAAAAAATTTTTTGAAAAAAAAAAAATTTCTTTTTCCCCCCAAAAAAAAAAAAAAATAAGTAAAAAGTTTTGTTTTTTATCGCTTTTTCTTGGGTTTATTGTTTTTTTTATTTTGTTTTTCTTTGAATAATTTTTTTTTTACAAAAAAGGGAATTTCTTGTTAATTTTTACTTTTTTTAATTCTCT
>CM042166.1:4620328-4647828 GCA_023376005.1 Doryteuthis pealeii
ATATTAAACGATGATATTGGCACGCATTCATTCTCTTTATAAATGGGAATTAAGAAGTGTCCGTGTAGGCAGACAGACAGACAGACAGACAGACAGATAGATAGATAGATAGATAGATAGATAGATAGATAGATATAAACATATAGGGATAGATAGATATGGACAGAATGAAGTAGAAAGAAAGATAGAGTATAGATATATATATATATATATATATATATATATATATATATATATATAAACAGATTAGGATAAGTAGATAGATAGATAGATAGATAGATAAGCAGATTGGGATAGATATATAGATATGGACAGAATGAAGAAGATAGATAGATAGAGTGATAGATGGACAGATAGATAGATATAAACAGATTGGGATAGATAGATATGGACAGAATGAAGTAGAAAGATAGAGTGATAGATAGACATATATATATATATATATATATATATATATATATATATATATATATATAATATATATATATATAAACAGATTAGGATAAGTAGATAGATAGATAGATAGATATAAGCAGATTTGGATAGATATATAGATATGGACAGAATGAAGTAGATAGATAGATAGAGTGATAGATGGACAGATAGATAGATATAAACAGATTGGGATAGATAGATAGATAGATTGATAGATAGATAGATAGATAGATATAGGCAGGTTGGGATATAGATAGATATGGACAGAATAAGTAGAAATATAGATAGAGTGATCGACAGATAGATATATATAAACAGATTAGGATAAGTAGGTAGATAGATAGATAGATATAAGCAGATTGAAATAAATATATATATATATATATATATATATATATATATATATATAGAGAGAGAGAGAGAGAGATAGATAGATAGATAGATATGGACAGAATGAAGTAGAGAGTGATAGATAGACAGATAGATATAAACAGATTGGGATAAGTAGATAGATAGATAGATAGATAGATAGATATATTGATATAAACAGATTGGGATATATATATATGGACAAGTTTACTTACCTACCTACTTCCCCCTTCTATAAAACACTTGTATGATCTGAATACTTGAATAAAAGCTGATGAAGCCGGGTTCAAAACCCCAGCGAAATATACTAAACATTTTTGTCTGAGTTTTGTTCTTTCATTCCTTATATTTACCTCATTCTGTCGGATTCATTCCAACCTCCCTTTCCTTATATATATATATATATATATATATATATATATATATATAAAGGAAGAACTCAATACAGTAATCCCATAATAAATTTATTTCGACGAAAATTGGGGCCCATATAAATCTAAGTCGATTTAAACCGGCTCCCCAAATTTTCGCCTCATCAGATGGGTCTCAATTCACTTATGGACAAGCATATCACAAAAAAACCCAAAGAGCTGAATATATATAAATTCAAACAAAAACAAAAAAATAATTTAAAAAATTACATATATTTTTTAACAGTGTGGGAGTGTAACCATAGAAACAGGAAGTGAATGAAAAAAAAAGAGAGATACATCCCAAAGTTGATTTCTAGGGTGTCCAGACAGACAAAAAGGTGACATGAGTGGATCTTGAAATCACATATAGAATCATCCCTTACTACCAAGTTTTGGATAAATCTTATATATATATATATATATATATATATATATATATATATATATAATTTTGTCAAAATATCAAGAAACTGGACAGAGCTGAGAGAGACAATAGGATTCATCCCTTTCCTCATAAATAACAAGCTATTTAAATCTAGCTAAATCTAAGCAGACGTAATTGGCCAGAAATATATTTACCAACTTCATTGTCTTGGAAGCTCCATTTAAATTTCGAAAAGGTGTTGTGAAAAACAAGGAGGAATATAAAACGATTATAATTTAGTTTCATAACCAGGATTCCTTTTGGGTGATTATCTTGCCCCTCAACAGTAGCTTTAGGGGGCACATTCTAAGCCCCATTACCTTGGGTGGAGGAATCAGTTGGGATCGATTAAAGAAGACAACAAGAAGACAATGGTTTATTGTTGCACATTACACAATATAAACAATATCACATAAAACAAAAAAAAAACAAAAAAAAACAAAAAAAACAAAAAGCGTAATGTTGGTTGTTGTAGTAATGTGTGGAGGATGATCACTAATTAGAACTGAGCCTATTCTAGTAGTGACCATCTCGGGTTGTTTTTTTTTTTTTTTTTTTCATTCTTTTACATGGTTTGAAAGTTTACTATCAGTTTACTTATACGATTTATATTCTAGAAGGTCTTTAGCAATAATGAGGGTAGGAGGCTTAAAATGTTGAAGGTGTGGGGTGGAGGGTGATGGTGGCGGTTGGGGAGAACCGCAATCAAAGGTAATTGACAATCCACCGCCGGGCGTAAGTATTTAAGTTTTAAAGTAATGAAATATATGAAATTAGAAATACTAACGAAATTAAATAAGAACGCATATAAAAAAATCACTTATTCTTATTATATTCTGATCGGTTTCTATATAAAAGTATTAATTTTAATACCTTGGAGAATAAATCAATAATAATAGATCAATAACACCAAGTAATTTTTTATTAAATCCGGTTTTGTTAAAACCAGTATGCAAATTAACTACACTCTTCATTATGTAAACCTTTATTTCTTAGTGATAAATAAGACACAAAGGAAATCGACAATCGACAAGGATAAGCAACGCACCTTCCCTGCCCTACACCCGCCACCATAATGAACCTCCCACCCCCACTGACTCTACTTGAACATTTCATCGGGCGATTATTACTCGTGACATCTCACAAATCAGCTTGGCAGGAATCATAACCATCGAAGCTGAAAAGGTTCCACTGGGGAACCGGCCTTTTTCTGAGCAATGAGCTTTTATAGCAAGACGCTTTGGGTTATTTGAATACACATCTGGACACACTGCTGTGGTCTTTGGCCGGACCCTATAAAGTTAAAGACCATTTAGGTCCATTTATCAATCCATTAATACCAGAGCACACGCCCACGGGGGGACATGTCATTCGGGAAAATGGCTGAAACCGCGGATAGTAACAAACTCCCCAATCTACATTTCATACATACTGATGGTGAAATCTAAATTTAAAATGGTCTGTTGGACGAACTCGTTAACTGTTACATCCCTGGAGGACGCCTTAATCGAGTCAGATCAGTCAGTAAATGATTGGATGATTACACAGATATATATATAATCTATCTATAGGTCTGCTCATCTATCTATCGATCTATCTATCTATCTATCTATCTTAAACACACTGTTCAGTATCTGCCTTACTCAGTCTGATCATATCCATCTCTGTCGGTTTGTTCCTACACAAACACACACAAAACACAAACAAAAAACACACACACACACATATATATATATATATATATATATATATATATATATATATATATATATATATAGTATTTGTGGAAAAAAGTGACTTACCGGTGAAAATAAGGCAGCGATATAACAAATAAAAAGTACTCAATACGTGAATAGAGCAAATTTATTAACATAAAGGTACACGGTAATAACCTACTAGGGTTTCACCATAAGGATCTTCAGGGTTAAATCCACTGGATTAATCAAGATATTGATTAATGGCAGTCGATTACACGTGTGTGTTTTTTTGCGATAATCAACCGTTTATCGCAGCAACAAAACACACACACACACGTGTAATCGACTGCCATTAATCAATATCTTGATTAATCCAGTGGATTTAACCCTGAAGATCCTTATGGTGAAACTCGAGTAGGTTATTATCGTGTACCTTTATGTTAATATATATATATATATATATATATATATATATATATTGTGTTTGTATAAGAAGTTGCTATGGGTTATGTAAATGTGTATGTCATAGTAGTTATTTTATGTGTGTGTGTATACATATGTATGTAATATGTACTGTTATATATGTACATATGTATACGTATATGTTTCTAGTTGGAATTGTAGTCGTTCCTATACGTAGTTGTGTTTTTAGATTAATTGGTGTGTGTGTGTATGCATGTGTATGTATGTATGTATGTATGTGTGTGTGTAGGGATGTCTTAGTTTGCACATATCTATCAGTATGTTAATATCGATCTATTCCCCCCCCTCTCTCTCTCTAAAAAAAAAAAAAAATATATATTTTTTCAATCTTTTTTCCTGACCACTTGATTCTATTTCTGGCTAATTTGTTGATTCTGACATTTCAATTTGAGACTTAAATTGTTGTTTTTTCTTCTTCTTTTTTTTTTTCGTTTTTATTGTTTTTAAATCAATTTCTAAATGAAGCACTTTCATTATGTATTAAGTCCATAATTTATTGTTTTTAAGTATAAAATCATTAATTCATGTTACATTTAATTATATAATTACTTATAAATTAGACACTATAAAACAATAACTAATCGTAGAATTATAAGAATTAGCAAGAAATTGCACCCTCCGGGCGTAAGTATTTCAGTTTTAATGTAATCAATTATATTAAGTTAGAAAAGACTAATGAAATCAAATAAGAATGCATAGAAACAGATTTTGACTATGAATTGGTTTGGTTTGGTTTGTTTTGTTTTACGGCATATCAACCTCAGTGGGTCATTTAATGCCGATAAAGTTTTGAAATAAATCAATTCTTAATGGATAATACAATTTTTTTATAAATACATTTTTCTATTTAACCCATAGATGGGACCCTAACAGGTACTACCACTCCGGGTCATAGTGGACCAGGGAGCAATGGTGATGATTCCCCAAACCTCCAAAACTGGAACCTCACCATCAGATAGAGTTTAACGACATTCCCAGGACATGACTATGAATTAAATAATCATTGATAAACTAACGCAGTTCCTGGGGGTGGCGTAGTTTCGGTTGCAGACAAACAGACACCGAATCTCCACTATAATAGAATAATTACTTATAAATTAGGTTCAATGAAAATGAAAATTAATCATAAAATAGAACAATCATAAGAACAACTTTATATGATGATATTTTGTTTTTAGATAATTTTTTCGTAAAAATCTATGTTAGATAACTTTAGATATATTTCCAGATAGAACAAACAATATTTAGACCAATAATACCGCGCACGTATTTATTAAAACTTTTTTTATAAAACACTGTGACCATCCTTTCTATCGTACTACGTTCAGAGCATATATATATTTACCAACCCCTCTGCACGAGCAGGATGTGACACAGGGTCAATTTCTTAAGCGGAGTTCAACAGGTTTGAATTCAGAGTTTTCCTTCTTCTAGACCGGTTGCCTAACCAAGGTTAAAGAGTCTAGTCTGCCCTACTATTTATCCATAGCTGGAAGGATAGTAGGATTCATACCTTTCTCAGGGGTATTAACGCTAAATGAAATGCAATTACCCCATCCAGGATTTGAACTCGGGGCAACGAGTCCATTTTCCAGGACTTTAACCATTACACCACGCGCTTCCAACGTTTACAGCTTATATAAATAATACAGCTTTTCATTATTTTATGTAATAATGATATTGACTATAAATTAACTACTCGTTGATAAAGTTATTTAGTTCCTGAAATTTCTGTGACGTAAGCAGTGACGTAGTTTCTGTTACAGTCAAATAAAGACTGAATCTCCATTATATAGAGACAAGAGATATTCAAGTTATATAAGTGTTATGTGGAGGTTAGAATCTTTCTTCTTACTGTAGTCGGGTGGCCTAAAGTCAGTATCAGTCAGACAGCGAGAGAGTCTATACCCTTTTCATTAGCGCTAGACCAAGGAGATTAATTTAGCATCTGATGTGGAGCGCCACACTTACCATCAGCCTCTCACTTTGCCGCACAGATCCCTGTGCTATTCATACACTGTGTTGGCAAAGGCCGGTATCGAACCCAGCTCCTTGTGGTTCATAGTCTGATGCTCTACCGACTGAGCTAAACCAGTCTTGGCAATTTCTTTTTTTTCTTTCCTTTTTCCCGCCGAGCGGTGAATTTTCACCTTTTCGCTTAAAAGGAAGCACTTTACTACAGACTTTGACATATCGAAATTGCTCGCATCCGAAAAAACTGTCAGTAGATGTCATTGTTCAAACAGACAACAGTTTAACTAAAAGAAAATGAAAATCTAAACAAATATCAAGAGATTTCTAAAGAAATGGAAAAAAAAAAAAGATAGGCAACATAGCGATGACGGTTGTGCCCATCGTTGTTTAAAAACTTGGAATGGTAAAATATATCAATGATGCAGAATAGCATGCAAGAGATAATATCATTAAATTGCGTATAAAAAGCATTACATTTTATTACATTCTAATAATACTAATGCAGAATAGCGCGCAAGAGATAATATAATTAGATTACATATAAAAAAAACAACATTTCATTACATTTCAGGGAAATATTCGAAGTCTTTGAAACGCCAAGGTTAGGGTTAGGGTAAGGGTTAGGTTTAGGCTGCTTGGGGAGTTTCCGTAATCTAATGCTATTTATACATAAAATGCGATTCTAAAATCATTATCTCTTGTGCGCTATTCTGTATTTGTACAAAAAAAAAATGGGAAAATATTTGAAGGAATAGAAAATCCGAAGAAGGTTAGGGTTAATGTTAGTGTTAGGCTTAGAGTTAGGTTAGGGTTAGGGTTAGGATTAGGCTACTTCCGTAATCTAATGCTACTCATAAGTAAAACAATTCTATTTATTTTGATATTGTCTAAAAGAACCGCAATGGTTAAATTACAAGAAACAAATTTAATTTTAAAAAAGACATGATGACTGGCATTTAAACAAAATTTAAAATAATCTATTATAAACATTTCAATTTATTATAAAGATCTAAAAATGAAATAATATATATATATATATATATATATATATATATATATATATATATATATATATAACACCAGGTTAATTGATGCTAGGTTGATTCTAATGGTTTTTTTTAACAAGGTAATGTTAAAGTTGGTTTGGTCTAAGTTGAGATCTCAATGTTCAATAATTCTGGACAGATAAATATATTTGGTAAAGAAAAAGGCTTAACAATAGATCATATTAGCAGTTATAGATCTATTTCTACTCATATCTATATGTATATACATATGAGTTTCAGCAGTCCACCAATTCCATTTAAAAACATTTTCAATAAAATTGGTGATATATATATATATATATATATATATATATATATATATATATATATATATATATATATATATATATATATATATAAATTAGTCGAACACAAGAAAGATTCAATATAGTGGGGAACTATGCATAAACAAAAGCTCATGAGTGGCTAGTGTTTAAAAATTGTGAGTGTCCTTTCGGCATTTCTCTTTTAAGGCCCCTGAGGCTCTGGGCAATAAACCCAACCCTGCCCCCTTTAGACGCAGTAGCAGGTGCTGCTTGGGTGGATAGCCTCCTGAGATTACACTGATATTAATATCTTGCCAATACGATGACCAAAGACACTGGACACAGGGTTCCGAAAATATCGAAAGTCTTATCTTGAGTTACCTAAGATGGGGGTAATCGCTATACAGTACTCCTTAGAACCCTTTCAATTTCGGTAACCCCATTTCGCATTTGGGTGAATTATCCGTTGATCTGTAACTGATTCGATCTCAATTTAATCTTCACCTTCTCAGCATTAGAGGTGGTTGCCACGCTTCTTACAGGAGCTTATGAGCTCATGATTAACTACGTTCACTACGTATTGGTACACACATGTAACACTATGTATATTAATGATGGACGTAGTGTTACATAATATATGCGGTTGCATAAGATTATTGTCAATCCCCTGTATTTCTAAAGGGATGGCCCTTTTCATATCACGGGCGGGACTTTCCATGGAATATTACAGAAATCCCGCGAAATACTTGAAGTCACGTGGGACCTGGTTGGGTCCTCAGTTTCAGTTTAGACGTCAGGCAGAGAAGATGTCCTGCCTTAACTGGAACTTGCTGCATACGCCCGCTATGTTAGTCAGATATTTAGTTACATGAAATGTTTAGTTAAGTAAATAAAAGCTTAAGAAAATAACACAGTTTTGTAGTTGGTGAATGTCTTGGTAACAAGACTGATCTAGAAGAAGAAATGAGTTAAGACCACCAAGAGAAGTCCAGACGCTAGACGAGATGTTAGAAGAAGACGTAAGATATCAAAGACGTCAGAAGAAGAATAGAAGTATAGAAGTAAAGAAAGAAAAGGGTATACAACAGTAGTCGTACACATATATACCATTGCATATATTTCCCTTGATTGTTTGGAAAACAACATCTAGAATGGGGAGAGAAAGTATGCCAGATTTGAAACATGTCTATCGGTAGGATTTTTTATAGAATGAAAGGGAAAAAAGACAGGAGAGGCTCGCGCGAAAAGCAAAAAAAAACTGTGAAATATAAATGTCATCGACGTGTTGCTAATAGTTGATGGAGCAGATGGAACCGTCGGAAAAAATGGCTTCGAGATGAGACTGATGGGAATTGGTGCGAATTCGAAGAATTATTCAGAAGATGTGGAATACGATGTGTTGGGAGAGATGGTAAAAACTTCAAGATGCTTTCAGCAACTCAACTGCAACGAGAAACACCTGTCACCTCGTGGGAATATATATATATATATATATATATATAAAAGTAATTGGTAATTTGCTTGAAGCATTGTTAAGTATGTTATAAAATAATAAAATTCGAAGGCAATACAATGCGTAAAAAATAAAGACAAAAAGATGTTTTATATGTCTAATCGATTTCAAAGCAAAGCTTTATCATCAGAGTGTATTTTCAGAAATGTGTATTTTCATTTCTGAAAATACACTCTGATGATAAAGCTTTGCTTTGAAATCGATTAGACATATAAAACATCTTTTTGTCTTTATTTTTTACGCATTGTATTGCCTTCGAATTTTATTATTTATATATATATATATATATAATATATATATATATATATATGTGTGTGTGTGTGTGTGTGTGTGTGTGTGTGTGTAATTACCTCCTACAAATGTGATAAGGCAGATAGAAATATTTATTTTTTGCTCTCAACTAATTTGGACCTTAGGTCATAGTCAGGAGAAAACATTATTTTTCTGGAAAGTAATACGTTTTTAGAAAGTTTTCTTTTAAGTTTTAAATGTGTTGATATATATATATATATATATATATATATATATATATATATATATATATATATTCAAGCATCATTTACACACCAGACACCGTTTACTGTGTATATATCAAAATACATTCCTTGGGCGAAACTGCTTTTATAAACCAATCTTTATTAGTAGGGAAGCACTAGAACTCACTTTACAGACTAAAATAGGTTACAAAAAGTCTCCATTTTTCGCCAACCCCATCAAATTTGGAGAGCTAAAGATCGATATAACTCCGCCAATTTTTGGAATTGGAAGCTCAAATTTTAGGGATTGTCTAACGTTAACATAGTCCACATCTGGAAAAAATTTCAGAAAATTTGGAGAGGCTGGGTGACAATTTTACTTTTTTCTGGATGATTTGATATGGAATTACCAAGCATAATATGATAAGAATAAGTAAAGAGCTATATAACAATACATTTCTTGGTGTGGTTTCTTTTTTTTTTTAGTGTAAAAAAGGTTATTAATATCTAATGATTAGCAGGACCTGTGGATATACCACAGTATGATAATTTGATTGTTACAACGTTTGATATGTTTACTTAAGAGCTATTACTAAAATTGTTCAATATGTAAAATGTATAATAATTTTGATTTAACTCATTCCCTCACCTTTTTTCTTTCCATTTCATCATGTTCGATAGAAACAGAATAGCGTTATCGTTTCCGCGTGCTCACGCACGCCCTCTATCTTTTCCCTACTTTTCTTTCTTTCTTATATTTTTCTGTGTAGCCTGTCTTTTTTCTCCCCTTTCTGTTTTTATAATTGCATGATAATTTAATTATTACAACGTTTGATGTGTTTACACCGGTCCCTGCCAACCCAGCACATGAGTATCTCAGACTGGATAATATGATCTGTGCGATAAAGGGAGGAGCTAACTGTAAGTGTAGCGCCCCACTTCAGCAAAAACAATCTCCATGCGCTAGCGAAATTGGTATAGACTCCCCCACTGTCCGGTGGATACAGACAATAGGCCACTCAACCAACTTTAGTTTTACAACTTGCCTTATACAATATGTTATTTTAATTTTTGTTGAGATTTTTAAATCTTTTTGAATATGAAACAAATTTTGAGAAAAGTATAGAATAATCAGTTATGAAAAAACAAAAACGATTGCCATTTTACAAACCTTTTTCATGAGTCAGTACGCCGTAAAATTACTTTTATAATTAGAATTGCGATTTTGTTTATAAGAATAAATAACAAAAATCCTTTTAAAATTGTATTAGATATTATACAGTCATTATAAACATGACAATGTGCCTTAAAACGATATTTGTAATCACTGTCCTAATCTCAAATACAAAACTACAATGAAGATTCGATGTCTGTCTGCCCTAACTGAAACTACGTCACTGTTTACGTCACAATACACAACTAAATGTATTTATATTAATGAATAAAAAATGTTTGTCTGTCCTCTATAGATGATCAATCGATTTGATATGGATTTTTTTATTTCAAAAATGGCATATCAACTTTCGTGGGTTATTTGATACCAAAGCCATCAGAAGATGCAGAAGAAAGAAGAGTTTCTAACCCTTGTAGCAAGTAGTGTTGTGGTGCTCCCCGCTTTCCGACGATTAACCTCCAACGACATAGCAATCGTCGGTGACAACGCAACACAGATACTAGTGTTGCATGTGGATCAGGGCTTTTTTGTGTTCGTTATTTACTCGCCGTCGTTGGTAGTATCGTGGTAGTTGGTGCTATGACACATTGCTCATTGCTTCACAATTTATTTAGAAGAAAGTAGTGGTTCTATCTAACCCATAGATGGGGGATGAGGTATTAGTCAGAAAGTGAACATAATAGCGTGACTGGAGTTTGAACTAGCTTACTATGACGACGTCGCAGTCGCTAGGGACACTCGAATGAATCACTTCACAGAATCTCTTGATAGATATTAAATTAATAACAAATATTTATTGCAAAGATTCTTTTTTTAAGGGTGATTTGAGAAGAGATAAAAAGGAGAGATACTCAAGGAGGCATAAATAAAACATACTACTACTACTACTACTAGTACAAATAATAATAATAATAATAATAATAATAATAATAATAATAAAGTAGTCGGAGTGGCCTAAAGTCGGTATCAGCCAATCAGCGAGGGAGACTATCCCCTTTTCACTAGCGCTAGATCAAGGAGATAATTTTTGCATCTGAGTTGGAGTGCCCCAGCTACCATCAGTACCTTACTTTACCATACAGATCCTTGTACTATTCATACGCTGAGTCAGTGAGGGCCGGTATCGAACTAGGAAACTTGTAGTTTCTGAGCTAACCCGGTCTCTTTATAATAATAATAATAATAATAATAATAATAATAATAATAACTTAAAAATCAAAATCTGGACTCTAATTTTTTAAAAATCAATGAATATCTTGCGGCCCATATATCACTTGAGCGACGCACTTTGAGTCGTTGGAGAAACCCGCCGTGGTTGGTTGGTTGGTTGGTTGGCTGGAATTTTATGACATGTCAACTCTTCGAGGTTATTTTAAGCCGTTTTGTTTTATACATTCTTGGGTTCATAATGATGATGATGATGATGACGATGATGATTAATTCCATTAAGTACCCTTATAGTATAAAATGTAATTGTGAGCGAGTTTTTTTAAATTATTTAAAGGCCGTAGAATAACTTGATGAGAAATGCGATAAAAAGTTACAAATGAGATGAAAGGAAGATTCATCAAAAATGTATAATGCGAACGGTAAATATCCATTTAGATATGGAAAGAAAGAACAGGTTTATTGTATTTCTATTCACGAAGGCGATAATGGATGATTCATACAAATATATAGGATTAAACATTACATATGTTGAAATGGTATTGTTCAAAACATTATTATTATTATTATTATTATTATTATTATTATTATTATTATTATTTACTCCTTTTGAGTTTTCACATCAGTGTTAGCTGATGGTCTTTCACTGGAGTCTGAGTGACAGCAAGTCTCCTCAGGTCTCCAGGACTCTTCTGAGTATTCTGGCAGATTGCAGCAGTGCAGTGTTCTGAATGGTTTCAATCCTTCCTCTGATATCCAAACTTTCCAAACCCTTTTCTAATGCTTTTGGGACTGTTCCAAGTGCACCAACTACAATTGGTATAACTTTCACTTTCATATTCCATAACTTTTTCAGTTCTCTGGCAAGGTCCAGATATTTGTCAATTTTTTCATTTTCCTTTAACTTCACCCTGTGATCCGCTGGCACTGCAAAATCCACCAGTTGACAAGTTCTTTCTTTTTGTTAATCAACACTAGGTCTGGTCTTCTTGCTGGATAAGGTGATCCGTTTTAATTTCAAAGTCCCAGAGAATTTTGTGCGTTTCGTTCTCAAGAACAGATTCTGGTTTATGCATATACCATTTTGTTGTGTGGTCAAAATTTAATTTCTTGCATAATTCCCAGTGGATCACCTTCCCAACCCAGTCGTGTCTAGTTTGTATTCTCGTTGTGCTAGTTTGCTACATTCGCAGAGTATATGGTTAACAGTCTCATCTCTATTACCGCAAAGTCTACATTTACTATTTTGTTGGGTCTTATCAAATTTTCGCTTTGATGTAGTTTGTCCTTATGGCATTATTTTGTGCAGCAATTATAAGTGATTCTGTTTCTCTTTGAGGTTTCCCTTTCTTAACCATGTCCAAGTCTTTTGATGTGCAACCTCATCTATTTGTCGTTTGAAGCGTCCATATAATTGTTTTTCTTCCCATTTTTGTTTTCTAGTCTTTGTCGTTCTTCTGTTTGTCCATCTGCCGTTTCTACTATTGTTGGTCGCCATAATTTTTATTATTATTATTATTATTATTATTATTATTATTATTATTATTCATTTGTATTGCAGTCTCGGAAGACTATATATTCCTTGTGCCCCTAAAGTTACAGCGCCTCCTGTGATTGTAAAGTCCAATGTTCGAAAAACAGCCTCGACCACAGATGTTGCATGTGAAGGCTGTCCCTGAAGATGTCGATGTGCCAGTGTTTTGTTGCCGCTGCTTTCTTCTGAACCCCTTGGCTTCATGGTATTGTGCATTATATTTATTATTATTTGAGTTTTCACATCAGTGTTAGCTGATGGTTTTTCACTGGAGTCTGAGTGACAGCAAGTCTCCTCAGGTCTCCAGGACTCTTCTGAGTATTCTGGCAGATTGCAGCAGTGCAGTGTTCTGAATGGTTTCAATCCTTCCTCTGATATCCAAACTTTCCAAACCCTTTTCTAATCCTTTTGGGACTGTTCCAAGTGCACCAACTACAATTGGTATAACTTTCACTTTCATATTCCATAACTTTTCAGTTCTATGGCAAGGTCCAGATATTTGTCAATTTTTCATTTTCCTTTAACTTCACCTGTGATCCGCTGGCACTGCAAAATCCACCAGTTGACAAGTTCTTTCTTTTTTGTTTAATCAACACTAGGTATTATTTTATTATTATTATTATTATTTATTATTATTATTATTATTATTATCATTTGCCTTAATGAATCCGTTGCAACATGTGTCCAGTTGATATAAAGATTGAGTTAATACAATTCTCAGTGACAATTATCTATAGATTGCAGGTTCATTCCTAGCTACTTAACATAGCTTAACACTTGTACATAGTCATGGTTAACCGAATGAGAACAGTCTATCCCGGTGGATTGAATAAAGAGTTCGGTTCGAAGTTCCATGAAGGCTCCCGATTACATGAAGGCTCTTGAGTTTGACAAGAACGTTCCCGAGTTGGTTCCCAAGTTCGAGAAGGTTCCCGAGTTCGAGAAGAAACACCTGTGGAACTCCAGAGGGCGCATTGGCTAAAACGTGGTGGATTGTGTTTGATGAATATGATTAAAAAAGTGTCGACCATATTTAGAAATTCCATTTATTATTTTGAAAGGTTCAATTAGATCAACTCACATTCTTTTTTCTAGTAAAGTAGTTAATCCTAATCTTTTCTTATCACTGTAATCCTTTACTCTTTTTATTATTTTCGTCACTCTTTTTGTATTTATTCAACCGCTCCTCCACGAACCGGATGCAACACTAGATCATTTTAAGCGAAGTTTAACAGGTTTGAATTCAGAGTTTTCCTTCTCCTAGACTGGTTGCCATACCAAGATTAAAGAATCCATTCTGCACAACTATTTATCTATAGAATAGTCGGATGTATAATTTTCCCAAGTGTATAAACACTATTTGAAATTCTATGAACCTCGTCTGTCCGTGTTCATTTCCTACGAATATAACCATTACACAACGGGCGCCATCCTTGTATAAGAAGCGTAGTGGTACTATTTAACCTCCGTGGGTTATTTAATGCCAAAGCCTTGGTTGTAGTAGAAAAGTAATGTTACTATTCAACCCAAATGCACTGATAACACGACCTTTGGGTCCGGGGTCCGGTGGCTTCGGTCACTGGACTATTGGGGAAGTTAACGGTGTCATCTCAGGGACAATCCCCCAGGCAACACCTGTCCCCTTGATTTAAAGGGATAAGGCTGGGTTTATTGCCCAGTACCTTAAGCGCTCCCTTGAGGGGTTATGCCGACGGGATTGACACATTTTTGCACCCGTCGTGCCATGAGCTACGGCTCGTGCGTGGTCTATCATTAAAAGATCTTGTGTCATACCCTCATACGTGGGATGCGAAGTAAATATTCAACCCATAGCTGAGGGGATGAGGGATTTCATACTTTTCTCGAGGGTATTAGCCCGAAGGCTCGTTCATGATTTGAACCCGGGTCACTGTGTCCATTTCCTACGACAGTAATCTTCTTGCCATGCCCTCCCTCTAATCTCAATATTAATCTGTAATTTCCATGTCTAGACAGTGAAGCCCAGGCGAGAGTCCAATATTCTATATATGAGGTCTTATTAGGGTTTCATAAATCTTTAAAATAACATTTTGTAACCGAGTCAATAAATCAGGAAATTAGAAAGAGGCACACAACATTTTAGCTGTGCTACTCATAATACGCTGATCTCTCTCTCTCTCTCTCTCTCTCTCTCTCTCTTTCTCTGTATATATATATATATATATATATATATATATATATATATTCTCTGTTGGGGTACCAAGTTTCTTGATACAAGGTGATTCTAGGCTGGTCCTATTCTCTGCCAGTAGTATGTTGTAGAGTTCAGGTTCCGTATGAGAGCTCAATGTTTAATTTCTATAAACAGAGCAAATTTATTTGTGAATAAAAAGGCCTTAAATACCATGGGTATCGTGATTATAGATCATTTACACTCGTGGGTATCTGGGGCCCATCAGACCACGTTTTTATTTTATTAAGACTGGCAAATGACCAAATTCAGTTTACAAAACCTGTGAACCCCTCCTACTACTAATTCCTACTGCTACTGCTTGTTTCAAAAGCGAGACTATGGAAACACCCCACCAGTTCCACACCTGAAGATGGAACAAAGACATGCCGAAAGCGCTCGTGAAAAAACGTTTGGTGGATTGCTACACCAATTCCACCCGGATATTAAAAAGATGACCAGACACTTAGAAAGGATCGAACAACAACTCGTCCGACAAGAATTGTCCGTAGAATTTAACAGAACATGTTTAAAAGAAAAAAATGCTGCCATATATATATATATATATATATATATATATATATATATTAGGGGGGAAAGTCTCATTGGACCAATGAAATGGTCCACTCCAGATCTGTTTAATGCTCGAGTCTAGTTCCGTTGACGTTGTGACAAGTGCGCTGATAATGTAAATGCCTTGGCGATGACGTCGTCGGCGGTGATGCATTTGTCTCTCTCGCTTTTACTGTAGCATTTTCATGTATGAATTTAATGATGGGAGAATTCTACTAATGCATCTCGAATGACTAGTAAGTAGGTGCCTACCGAAACGTTGGGAAAATAGACGGACACTTATTGAGAGGGGAAGAAATGGGACAAGACATATTTAATGACTATATATATATATATATATATATATATATATATTATATATATCCCTAGATCCATTTTAGCTCAGTCAGTAGAGTTTCTGGCGGCGAACCCTCGAGATTCCTGGTTCGATTTCGGCCCTCGCCAACTCAGCGTATAAGTAGCACATGGATGTGTGCGGTAAATTAAGGAGCTGATGGTAAGTGTGGCGCTCCACCTCAGACGCCCAAACTATCTCCTTTGTCTAGCGCTAGTGAAAAGGGGATAGACTCCCTCGCTGTCAGGCTGATACCGACTTTAGGCCACCCGGACGATTTATATATATATATATATATATATATATATATATATATATATATATATATATATTAGAGATGCGGGGTGTAATAGTTAGAGTCGTAGGAAATGGACTCGTCCACCTGAGTTCAAATCCTGGACGAGGCTGTTTGCATTTTCACATAGCGCTAATACCCTTGGGAGAGGTATGAATACAACTAAAATAGTAGGGCAGACTGTGCGCTTTAACCTTGGTTAGGTACCCAGTCTAGGAGAAGGAAAACTCTGAATTCAAAGCTGTTAAAATCCGCTTTAGAAATTGACATTGTGTCATATCCTACTTACGCGGAGAGGTTGGTATATATATATATATATATATATATATATATATAATGACAAAGAATAGCATAAAGGCAGTAATAAGAAACATTGTGTCAGCAGATAAGAGATGAGAGTATTGGATGAGTTTATAGGTGTGATTTGAATTTCTGTACTACCATTCGCGCTCATAGTTTAGATTGGACGTAGTAGTAGTAGTAGTAGTATTTGTATCTTAGTAATAGTAGTAGTAGTAGAATCTTAGTAGGAGGAGGAGGTGTAGTAGTAAAAGCTTAGTCTACGTAGTAGTAGTAGTAGAATCTTAGTAGCAGTAGGAGGTATAGTAGTAGAAGCTTAGTCCTAGTAGTAGTAGAAGTAGTAGTAGTAGAATCTTAGTAGTAGTAGTAGTAGTAGTAAATGTCTTTTGACTTAGTCTCCACGATAGAATCTTAGTAGTAGTAATATTATTAGTAGTAGAAACTTAGTAGTAATTGTAGTAGTAGTAGTAGTAGAATCTTAGTAGTAGTAATAGGAGTAGTGTTTGTAGAATTATAGCAGTAGTAGTTGTGTTATTATTATTATTATTATTATTAGTAGTAGTAGTAGTAGTAGTATTGAATGGCTTTTGATTTTGTTTCCTCATTTCCTTTCAACCATGTTTTTTTTTTTTATTGAAGTGGACTGAATAAATTCTGAAAATGTTCAGAGATTTTCCTTTTTATTTTGTTTTCTCTTTGATTTTTCCTTTCACTGTTATTCTTTTAATCTCTTATTCTTTTATTCCGTTATACCTTTATTCTCTTTTTTCATTGGTTCATTTCATCGCCCCCCTCCTCCCCCTCTTCCATCTCCTTTTTCTTTTAATCTTTTGCATCTTAAGTGAGTTATAATTGTCGATTTAGTTCAAATGCAAGTTAAATTAAGTCGTAGCTAACATGTTCTTTTTCTTCTCTCTCTCTCTCTCTCTCTCTCCTCTCTCTCTCTCTCTCTCTCTCTCTCTCTCAATTATCATCAGTGTGTAATTATTATTATTATTATTATAGGGTAGAGCAGTCGCCTCGGAATCGCAATTCCAGGTTCGAAACCGGTCCCGGCCAACTCAGCGCATGAGTAGCACAGACTGTATAATCTAATCTGTGCGGTGAACTGGTGGGCTGAATGTAGTTATGGCGGTTCCTTTCTGTGGGTAAAAACAACCACCCTGGTCTACTGCAAGCGAAAAGCGGATAGACTCCCTCGACGTCCAGTTGATACCAACAAAAGGACACTCCGCCAACTTTGCAAGGACGAGCTTATAAGCGACGTTCTCCTGTGGAAGCCAACACATGGACGTGCTAGTGTGGGCCGCCCACCAACTATGCGAGAATGCTGGATGCTGCGCAGAGGACCTCCCTGGGACGATGAATGATAGGGAAGGTTGGCAAGAGATTGTCATAGATATCCGTGCTAAGTGCGCGACATGATGATGATGATGATTGTTGTGGTCGTTTCACTCCATGATAATTTTCCCCATCCACCTTTGCTAGAGGTGCACTGGTGTCTGAGTGTCAACAAGTCTCCTCAGGTCTCCAGGACTCTTCTGAGTATTCAATACAATCTTAACATTGTTGTTTGCATGGTCTCGATTTTTCCTTTGATTTCCCATTCATCCAAACTCTTTTCCAGATCCTTGTGGACTATTCCAAGTACTCCAATTACAATTGGTACAACCTTTAACTTCATGTTTCACAGTTTCTTTTTTTTTTCTTTTTTAGTTCTCCAGCCAGGTCCAAGTATTTTTCGTTCTCTTTCATTTTCGTTTGATGATCTGCCTGGACGGCAAAATCCCCAAAATACCAATTTCTCTTTTTCTTGTTAATTAACACTATGACTGATCTCTTAGCTGGTATTAAATGACCCGTCTGTATCTCAAAGTCATAAAAAAATTCTATGCGTCTCATTCTCCAGGGCAGATTCTGGTTTGTGTACCATTTAGTCGGGTGATGAAAATTTAACGTCTTGCACAATTTCCAGTGGATCACCTTTCCCACCCAGTCGTGCCTAGTCTTTGCACTCTCTTTGTATATTGTATGCTGTAAACTCTTGTTATCTAATTAACCGTTTCGTCTTTGTCTCATGCAATCCTCATCGATTTATTTTGTGTTTGTTGTAATAGGAAGTTGTTTTTTTTTAAACAACACCGTTAATATTTACAACATAGCAGTCCCACACGAATACACGGCAAATTATCCAATTAATCAGAACCATTAAAAGTGTTTCGTGTTTATATTAAATATTACCTACCTACCTATATTAACCACTAGCAGCGGCTACCCGGCGTCGCCTGGGTAGAGAGTTTTTTTAAGTTAGTCCCGCAGATCCATTATTACTGAATCGTGAGTTGAATCCTCGTGGGATGTCCAATTTAAATCCCTATGTAAAAAAAACAAAAAACAACCTTGCATTGATCCAGCTACTCTGAAAATAAATGTTAATGTCTTCTATCTAAAATATTAAATGAAAAAAAATCCATACTGTTATCCTTTAAATTTTATTTTTTAATTATCTTCACGAATATAAATCAAATCTCTATTATTTTTGCTCAAAAACCAAGCCCTTGTGACATTTAATGTGTATATATATTTTCTTTGTCGTCAATTATTTTATTTTTGAAGTTTCCTCCGGACATACATATACACACAACTACCCTTTATATAGGTATAGATGAGAGACAAAAAAAATTCGGAGAGGGGTATAAATCCTGATTATCTGGTATTGCTTATCCACATAGTTATTTCCTATGAGTGTCTTCACTTCAACTAAATAATGGGTCATTCAGTTTTTATTAAAAAGAAAGAAAGGGAAGGAAAGGACATGCTATACAGAAAAAATATAATATGAAAGAAACAAACAGAGAGAATGGAGGAAGATAGAGAAGGGGTGAGCTCACGGAAGATATAACGTTAATCTGTTTCAATTGAACACAATGAAAAGATGAAAGAAGGAAAGAAAGAAAGAAAAAAAAAATAAAGAGAGAGAAAGAGAGTTAAGTCAAGATTCTTATACTTTTTACATATTGAAGTATTTAATAATAGCTCTTAAGTAAACATATCAAACGTAATAATTGAATTATAAAAATGTGATAAATCAACAGCTCCCTCTAGTAGGAAATAATTACATATGTTATAACTCTTAAGTAAATATGCAATAAATCTTAAGTAGACTGATCATACGTTGAAATAATTGAATTATCATATTGTGGTATATCGACAAGCCCTGCTACTTAAAAATAATTACAGAGGTAAATCTAGACTATTATGAGATCTTTGGGTAGTTAGGTAACGTGTAACAATAGAATTGATGCATTTCTTAGAAGTATTGGAATCTTTATGGTGACCGTAGGAAGAATCAATTGTGTAACTTAATATATTATAGAAAGCTGACGGACCTTAAGCAGTTGTCTCTGTGTTCGTTGAGGTGTTCGTATGGTAAGCTGAAACCGCCATAGAAAAATCCTTTGTTGGGCAAAGATACACACAGTAATCATTGATTTTTTTCCTCCTTGAAATATTAACAGCTCTGTTCAGTCGACCATTAAACATCTTTATTAGATATGAATATAGCATGAGTCATGAGGATAGATCAGAGGAAGGGCATGTCACGGCCGGTTGAGTTTCAGGGCTTCTCAGACCGGTTAGCATAGATGATTGGTTTTCAGAGTTTCACAATTGAAAAAGGAGAAAAGTTCAGGAACCTGACTGAAAGATAAAATCCCACGAACTTGACACTCAAACGGGACGGGTAAGTATTGAGTAATGTCTTTAAATAAAGTTCGATTTTTGTGGCCATTTTTAGGATTCAAGTGACAGCACTTTACAGTGGAGATCCCTTGTGAAGAAACCTTTGGTTGTTCCTCTGTGTCCTTTAGTGTTGGATGTTATATATATATATATATATATATATATATATATATATATATATATATATATATATATATATATGAAAGGTAAATAGATATGAATCCGACAATATGTGTAGAAAGTTGTGTAGAAAAAACAACAAGATGTTTAAAGTTTTGCTGACAGAAATCTGTTTCGACCGTATGCGGTCTTTATCAAAGCAACATTGTAAACGGAAAAACGAAATAAATATATCATTAATCACGAGGCACAGAACGCTCTTGATCAATACCGGAATTTTCAAATAATTTATAAAAATGCGTATTATTTCTGTCAGCAAAACTTTAAACATCTTGTTGTTTTTTCTACAAAACTTTCTACACACACACACACACACACACACACACACGTACATATATATATATATTATATATATATATATATATATATATATATATATATATAAAGAGATGGGTATAAATTCCGAAAATCTAAATGTGTATGAATTTTGTGAAAAAAAACCCCAGAGAATATGTCAAATATTAACATTCTTGAAACCGACGCTATAGCGTTTCGGTCATGTTTAAACCATAAACAGGGCTAATAATCCTTATTCATATGATGAATGACAACTAACCCTGTCGATGTTTTAAATAAACCGAAACGCTTTTGCGTCGGCGTCAAGAATGTCAATTTTTGACATATTCTTTTGTTCTTTCACAAACTATATATATATATATATATATATATATATATATATTGGAAATTACCAGCATAGAGTGGTATTTTGACAAGCCAGGTTTCAGATTATCTAGAAGTCCATTTGACAAGATTGTAATTTAAAGACCAGAATAAATCGCTTAATAAAAGTTCGGAGTTGATTCTAAAATGCCATCATTTTAATAAGTTCTCCCCTGTGTATTTACCTATAAATTAAGTATTCGATTTCAATTTTTAAAACTTCCTAAATATAATCCCTCGTTAATCTAAAGGCATTCTGATTGGTGGAGACTTGATAAGTAGTCCTTAGTTTGTTTTCTTCTGTCTTTTCCCTTCTTTTCTTCTTCTTCTTCTTCTTTCTTCTTTTCTTCTTCTTCTTCTTCTTCTTTTCTTCTTCTTTATTAACATAAATAAACCACTCTCTCACGCTCTCTCTCTTTATCTCTGTCTCTGTCTATCTCTTTCTCTCTCTCCCTTTATATATATATATATATATGAGAAGTAAATACACAAGCGATGTGTTTATGATATGGCTTTTTTTAGCCGACAATTTTTGGGAGAATATGTGCTTAATTGAAGTCGTACCTGATTTTGAAAGTTAATAATATATATATATATATATATATATATATTATGTGTGTGTGTGTGTGTGTGTGTGTGTGTGTAAATGGAGAGAGAGAAAGAGATAGACAGAGACAGACAGGACCGGTTTAGCTCAGTCGGTATAGTGTTCGGCTAGGAATCACAAGGTTCTTGGTTCGATACCAGCCCTCGCCAACTCAGCGAATGAGTAGCACAGGAATCTGTGCAGTAAAGTGAAGAGCTGATGGAAGGTGTGGCGTTCCATCTCAGATGCTAAAATAACCTCCTTGGTCTAGCGCTAGTTAAAAGGGGATAGACTCCCTCGCTGTCTGAACGATACCGACATTAGGCCGCCCTGACGACTTTACTTACTTTATATATATATTATATATATATATATATATATATATAAGTAAAGTCGTCAGGGCGGCCTAATATCTAATAATAATAGACAGATACACTCTAACTTTATAATGGTTCGGATAAGAACCGAAAGTACTTGGTCTGCCATTAATTGTTCTTTCGGACAAATAATTAACTTCTTTCATGATTGTAAGATCAAAAGAATTATTTGGAAGCTTGAAAGATAAAAGAAAAAAAACTTGAAAATAATAAGGATTCTGATTGTTTAATCAATTTTATTAAATATATATATATATATTATATATATATATATATATATAGAGAGAGAGAGAGAGAGAGAGAGAGACAGACAGACAGACAGACAGAGAGATAGGTAGAATGTAAAAAAAGTGACCCGAGACACACATTATATTTTATGATGATTACATATAAAGAGAGAGATAGAGTGAGAGAGAGAGAGAGAGAGAGAGAGAGAGAGAGAGAGAGAGAGTGGGAGAGAGAGAGAGAGAGAGAGAGAGTATATATATAAAGAGAGAAAGAGTGAGTTTATGTGAGGGGGGGAGAATGTTTTCCTTTGCTTCCGGCAAAAGACAGAATTCTCTTCTCATTCCCTCACTTCAAATTTGAATTCAGGCACAAAGGTGAAATGCACTTATTCGTTTTTTAGATGAATTTTTTGAAATTTTCAAATTTATTCAAATTTTTTGAAAAATCTTCAAAGTATTTTGTTTATCTTTTTTGTTTATTTGTTTTTATTTGTTTCTTTGAATAATTTTTTTTATTTACAAAAAGAATTTCTTGTAATTTTTACTTTTTTTTCACATTTATTTTTAATGAAACAAAACTCTTTTATACATCGCTGTCTTGTGTTGGAATAAAATTCAAAGTAAAATTTGAATTTTTCTTTATTTCAACAAATCAATATTACTTGCAAATATATGCACGAACGGTAAGCGAATCATTCAATATAATCAGGAAAAAATGTTGTTTTTTTTATTTCCAAATAGAATAATTGATCCTAAAGGCATATCATGATTTGATTAAAATGTGCTTAATTAAAAGTACACTAACTAGTATACATAAATGTCATATCATATTCAGTTTATATATATATATATATATAATATATATGTGTGTGTGTGTGTGTGTGTGTGTGTGTGTGTGTGAATGTTTATAAATATATATATATATATATATATATATATATATATATATATATAAGTCTAGGTTTTCTTGATAAGGAGGTCATGCTTCCGAAATATTGAATGAAATAAAATGAAACTTAACACTTAATATCCAACAGAGTTTCTTATTTATTTCACCATCCATGCATCACACAAATCCCATATATATATATATATATATATATATATATATATAACATATATACAAATATAATGTATTCACACTGAGAACTACACTCACCAGATACAGCAAGAAAGAAGCATACGTGAACTTTCAACACACACATATATAATATATATAGATGTGTGTGTGTGTGTGTGTGTGTAGACAAACACGGGATGTTACGTTTCGGTCTTCTTGACCTTCTGCATTATGGAGGCATTGTTGAGAGAAGGGCGGAGAGAGAGAGGGGGACGGAGAGAGAGGAGGGAGTGGTGACGGAGAGAGAGAGGGACGGAGAGAGAGAGGGGAGGGGTGACGGAGAGAGAAAGAGGGGAGGGGACGGAGAGAAGAAGAGAGGGAAGAGAGAGGGGGAGGGACGGAGAGAGAAAAGAGGGGGACGGAGAGAGAGGGGGGGACGGTGAGAGAAAGAGGGGAGTGGGACGGAGAGAGAAAGAGAGGGGGACAGAGAGAGAGAGGGGGGACAGGAGAGAAAAGAGAGGGACGGGAGAGAGAAGGGACGGAGGAGGGGAGGAAGAGAGAGAGAGGGGGTTGACGGAGAGAAAGAGAGGGGGAGGGTTGACGGAGAGAGAAAGAGAGGGGACGGAGAGAGAGAGAGGAAACTGCTTAACGGCTACAGATCGCCGTTTATATTTACCCGGTTATAGCTGCACGAGCGCGTATTTATGCAAATATACAGGTCTACCTGCTTGCGGTTTCACCTCAACCAACGCCTCCCTTCATAACAACATCCAGGAGGAGATTGATAAGAAATGTTAGTTGTACAACGTGCTTTGAGTGGGGGGGGTGATTTGGACAGCGCATATATGAAAATGATTTTTCAGCATTTAAAAAAAAACAAACTTGAATTAGGAAGTTGATGTGTATAAACTGTCACTGCATTCCAACATATAACTGCATTAACATGATATCTCCCGTCAAAATTTGACGAGTACATGTTTGCCTTTTTATATTGTAAATTTTAAATATATTACCAACTCCTCCGCACGAAAATGATGTGACACAATGTCATTCCTGAAGTGGAGTTTTAACAGGTTTGAATTCAGAGTTGTCATTCTCCTAGACTGGTTGCTTAACTAAGATTAAAGAGCCCAGAATGCCCAACTGAAAGGGGAATGGCTAAATTATTACCTTTTTCAAGGGTATTAGCACTATGTGAAACTTAAACGGCCTCGTCCAGGATTTGAACTCGGTTCGTCGTGTCTATTAGTAGGATGGTAACTATTCTACCACGCGCCTCGGTAGATTTTATAGGATCAAAAATAGAGCAGATAATAGTTACAATGCCACTATTATTGTAGTATTTTTAGTGACTTAGTAGAGCGTGGTGAGCTGCGATTGACTTATATGTCGTCACGGCTGGAATATCCGAAGAGGTTTCTGGGAAGGGGTACTTTGTTCAAAGATTAGTTTCGTAATGCCTTTTTGCCTGTTGACCAGTGGAGAACAAACATGCGTGGTTTTTTTTTACGGTGTCAGGTATCGCTTAGCTTAATCAACTATCCGTTCTTCCTTAGTGTGACGCACGGCGAAATTCCGGGATTTGTATGTATGTAAAATAGTTTCAAACGGTATTACTCGACATGTTTTAGCGCGCTGTTTTTCACAATGCTTGCATCGTGCAATTATCCTTTTTTTTTTTTTAATTTTTAATCAATTTATTTATTTTACTGTTTATTATTATTGTCTATTTATTTTTAGGAACTTCCAAAATAGTTTTAGACTAAAGAGTAGAGGGGCTTGAATTCAAGTTTTCGTTCTTGGTTGCTTAACTAGTGTAAAAAGCCGAGTCTGCCCTACTATTTATTTAGTATTTACTTCGATAGCTGGAGTAAGAATAGATGAATTCGAACTTTTCGCAAAAGTATTAGCCTATATGAAATGCAATCAGCCGTCTCCAGGAATTGAACTCATTTCACCGTTTCCATTTTCTACGACGTAATCCATCACGCCACGCGCATCCATATGTTATCTGCCTAATTATCCACAGGTGGCACGTTCGAATCGAAGCAGGATTCGCATAAACTATTTGCTGGTCTACGTATGGATTTACGAACTTCTCTCCACGAACTGGATTGACACAAGGTCAATTTTAAGCGGGTTTAACCAGTTTCCTTCTCCTAGACTAGTTACCGTAACAAGATTGAGGAGCTCAGTCTGCTCTATTATTTACCATAGCTGGAGGGAGAATAGTTGGATTTGTACCTTTCCCAAGTATATTAGCTCTATGTGAAATTCAACCACCTTCGTCCAGGATTTAAATTCGCGTCGCTGTATCTATTTCCTAGGACGATAACCATTACACAAGGGCGCCTGCACTTACACCACGAAAACATCGATGTCTGACTTATGTTAAAAGTAGAATGTAAGCCACATAGATATCGTCCTCCGGGAAGACTTGGGATTGAGTCAGCTACTCTGAAAAGAAAATCTTAATGTCTACTATCTAATATTAATTAAAAAAATCCATCGCTGTTATCATTAGAAGTTTAATTTTTTAATTATTCTATTACGAATATAAATCAAATCTCTATGTATTTTTTGCTCAAAACCGCCTGGTGATATTTAAATGTGAAATATATTTACTTTGTCGTTTATTGTGTTTAACGGACATACAATACATTACGAACGTGCGCTTTATATATATATATATATATATATATTATATATATATATAATATGAGTAAGAAAAGTGTGGAATGAAAACATCACACAATGCGGTTAAAGAAGAAAACAATTTTATAATATAATATAGCTTGATACTATCAATATTTCGATTTACAAAAATCTTCAAATCAAGAGCTCATTTCACTGTCTCCCCGTAGTTGTTTGGGTTGGAGAGGAAAAGTCAAATGGAGTTTTACAAAACAAAAAACCTTAAGTACTGGGCAAAACGAAAGACGTTACAATATATTCACCACGTGGGCATTCGCGCATATATATGTCGGTCATGTCTCATGTATATCTTTTGTCAACAAATGTAGCGATTTTAGATGTTGGCAACAAGGCGAACAATTTAAACGGAAGGGGATGGGTATTTAAGAAATGTGACGGTTGAATTCAAAAGACTTTAGTAAAGGAATTTTTTCAGCGATTAATTGTTTTTATTTATTTATTTCATAATTTTTAAGTTCTTGTAATTCATAAATGATTAGATATTACTGTAATTAGTTTTTTTATATATAAAGTGAAAAAGTTATGAGCGGAATATGTTAATATTTTAGAAAAGGAGTTTTTATATATTTTTATTATTTTTTTTATTTTTTTTACGATTAATTATTTTAATTTTAAATTTTATTATTATTAAGTTCGTATTTAATAAATGATTAAATATTATTGTGTTTTGTTTTATATATAAAGTAAGAAAGGTTATGGGCGGAATTGGTTATTTATTTTAGATAATGTTAAAGCGATTGGATCTAATGTAATTATATATATATTATATATATATATATATATATATATATATATATAAGTGCATTTGTGGAATGTGGAGCACCCCTTGCTCCTGGTCCACTCTGACCGGAGTGGTAGTACCGTTACGGTCCCATCTATGTTGTTAAATAGAAAATGGGTTTATAAAAAAATTGAGTATCATTAAGAATGACTTTATTTCAAACTTTATTGGCATTAAAATGCCCCACTGAGGTTGATATGCCCGTAAACAAAACAAAACAAATCAATAGAATCTGTGTAAGAATAGGATAGGACGTGTGCAAACAATAGAAAAGAAATATTAACGTAAAAATGAACGTGATTCCCTAACCTCTCGATATAAATAGACGGGTTGATATGATGTTAACATAAACCAATCATCAATGAAAAATACAATTTATTTTGTGTTTCAAAACTATTCGATTATTTCACTCGGGACTCTCTTAAATTACAATATTATAATTTACCAAAATTCATTAACTACTAACAATGGCTTTCAAGAGAGATTTGTTA
>CM042166.1:4652828-4662828 GCA_023376005.1 Doryteuthis pealeii
TGGAGGATATGTGCTAATTGAAGTCATACCTAATTTGAAAATTAATTAGTTAATAATTAATGAATTTAGGCGAGCATGTATGTTCAAATGTAAGGCTAAACGAACCGAGAAAAATGTCAATCCCTGAAATTTCTCGATTCGTTTAGCCTTACATTTGAACATATATGCCCACCTAAATTCATTAATTATTAAACTAATTAATTTTCAAAATTAGGTATGACTTCAATTAAGCACATATCCTCCAAAAATTGTCGGCTTAAAGCCATATAAAAAATAAACACATTTGTTTGTTTATTAACCTCATAATATATATATATATATATAATATATAATATATATATATATAGATAGATAGATAGATAGATAGATAGATAGATAGATAGATGTGTCTACTAATCAGCAAAGAGTAACGTGGTGATGAGATGAAGATGGAAATTATGAACGAGTGCGTTTGGGGGTCAAGTCAAATAAGACTTCCAATATCGACCAAACAGTATCGGCCAATCCTATGAAAATTGGACAAAGACAGTCCCATATTGGAGACGATGACACTCTGTTCTAACAACTGTGAACCATGAAGACATTAGGATGAAGATTTTGACACGGTCACTCTCAGGACAATAACTTGCTGACCAATAAGATGCTTATTGACCACCGACTCAAGAGATCAGCATCTTCTTGGTCAGTTGGAAAACATTTACGTGACAGGTTGTTTCATATTTCAGCTTTTCTTGCTAAGAGGATGTTTCTATCAGACAAATTTTGGCTCGTCCTCGGTATGACGTTAAATTGCATCTAGTATTGAGGTTCTAATTCTGGAGCTCTGGGGAGTGTGGAGTACCTCTTCATTGCCATACTCTCTCTAATTAATAGGCTGGCCACCGCCGTCTAGCCTAAGTAAAGGTCAAAGTAGAGTATTTCATGTCATGGACTGCTAAAGCACCAGGATTGCGTCCTTAAGCATTACGGTCGCAAACCACGACCAACATTCTTTATCCTCTGCAGAGGTGTAATCGGTGCATTCTAAAGTCGACAGGTTTTAAACGGAAATTGAATAGCTAACAAGAATGAATAAAACAATACGTAACCCTCATCCAGCAGGATTCCGTCCTTCGCATCACGGGGAGCAAAGGACGGCCAATAGTCTTAATCTTCTGTGGAGATGCAGTCGGTGTTTTCCAAAGTCCACAGCGACAGGTTTAAAAGGAAATTGAATAGCTCAAGAAGGAAATAAACAATACGTAACCCTCATCCACCAGGATTCCGTCCTTAAGCATCATGGGTCACAAATCACGGTCAACGTCTTATCCTTTGCAGAGTTCAGTCGGTGTATTTCCAAAGTCCCAGCTAACAGGTTTAAAGGAAATTGAATAGCTAACAAGAATGAATAAAACAATAACATAAACCTCATCCACAGGATTCCGTCCTTAAGCATCATGGTCACAAACCACGGCTAAGAGTCTAAAACCATTTACCAGAGGCGCAATCGGTGTATTCGCAAGCCCCGAGTGATGGGTCTAAAAAAGAAATTGAGTACCTAATAAGAATGAATAAAACTTTACATAACCCTAGGGTTAACAGGCCGTAATCCAATCGGAGAATCCAACTAAGCAAAAAGTTTCGGTTGTTATTTGATTCCATTGCATCAAGATATTGTTATTTTCATTTGCCTTTACAGTTGACATTAGTCACAAATTTTGTTGAACGTTCGACATTCCGGGGGAGTTTTGTTCCCCTTTTTCGGCGTTCTTGGGATGGAGCTATTATATAAGACAAAATTTGTGCTCTTTTGTCATCTGACTCCATCGGCCCACAAACAAAAAGAAAAAAAACATCTTCATCTTCAATTGATCATTGTTTCTTATTTGACATGAGTCACAAAGATTTTTTATTTAACATTCCACATTCCGCGGATTTTGTTCCACATTTCAACTCTTCTTCGTTTCTTGGAAGAAGAAAAGGAAGAAGAAGAAGAAGAAGAAGAAGGAAAAGAAGAAGAAGAAGAAGGAGATGTTATTTATAGTAGGACACTTTTTGGCGTTGTCATTTGATTCCATCAAATAACATTTGGCCTTTTTTTTTTACTTTGGATATGAGCCATAAAGATTTTCTATTTGTCTTTAGATATACCCTCTTTCTTTTACATTAAAAAAGAGAAAACATTGAGCTCAAACATAAACCAAAATTTAGCCATTACTTTGTATCTTGAGGCGTAACACAGATTCTCAAAAGATACTGCTAAGTTAATTGACCTTGAAAAAAATAAATGTTTTTAAATAAATAACTGGGCATTATACTTTTATTCATAAATATCAACCACTGAAATTCATTAAAATCTAATCCCCTGATTTCTTATTTTCCTTTGTGGGGTACATAAGATGGTGGAATTTAAGTCGTAAGTAGGATTAACCCTTTTTAACTTTGATATGAGCCATAAAGATTTGTATATGTTTAGATTCTAACCTCTTTCTTCACATTAAAAAGAGAAAACATTGATCCAAGCATAACCAAATTAGCCATTACTTTGTATCTGAAGCGTAGACACAGATTCTCAAAGATACGTGTTTAAAGTTAACTGACCTGTAAAAAAATGAAAAGTTTTTAAATAGAATAACTGATCTTTTATCAATTAGATCTACACTCTTTCTTCACATAAAAAACATAACCAAATTAGCCATTAACTGATTATACGATACGATATGTTAAACTAATAAAGAAACATTGGAGGAGTGGGTCATGATGACGTTGGGAATATGATAAGGATTGTTTGGGCATCTAACATCCAATCAAAATTCAGTATTGAACTTCGATGACCTGTTTCAATACTTAATGGGCGCGACCACTTGAGCAAACAGGGACTGTAAGTAAAAACCTCAACCTCTTTTACAACAAATGAACTTTGCATTAAATACTCGAAAAGGGTGATATGCCTTAAAACAAAACCAAACAGCCACTACCAAACGGAAGCCGCAATGAGTCGTTCAAATAGTTTATGGGTGACCACTTAAACAGCCGCAGATACGGTAAGACAAACTTGATACTTTGTTTTATCAAAAATGACTTAGTAAACGGCTTTACATAACCGAAGAGGGTGATATGTCGTAAAACAAAAACAACAAAATATATTAGTCACAATAATCACATTGCTGTGTACTATTTATAAAGTGGTATAATCTCAAATAGAAACGCTCTATCAATGAATTGACATTCTGCTTAGAAATAGAGCACTCATATTATCTACAAAATAGATTCATATATATATAGTATAAAGATAAATCTAAAAGTCAGACGAACCTACTATTAGTTTGCTTAATGCTCTTCAGCTAGATCTGACTCTATATTTGCCTACTTAGTATGAGCACTTTTACTATAGCTAGTCTTCCTAACGGTTATATGGAATATATATATATATCTATTATACATATATATTATACATATAAATTGTTTTTTCTTTGCCAAATACTGTACCAATAATTATTTTTTGTTGGTACGACGATCTGTCTTTCTGTTTTTTTCTTTTTTTTTCCCCCGTTGAGTTTGGAGTATATTTTTACAATCAAACTATTGCTAGGTTTTTCTCACCCAAGGATTTCCAACACGCTTGTAATTTATATATATATATATATTATATATATATATATATATATATATATAGTTATTTACTGGCTAAGCCTAGATGTGGCACAAGGCCACTTAGGGCACCCACTGAGAAATCGAACTACGAATTAATAATCTGCTAAGCTAGCTCTAACCAGGTGCTTCATTCATAATATTATATAGATATATATATATATATATATATATTAAATTTCATTATGTTCATAATAAATATATATTTTTCTCCCATATTACTGGATATCACTTTTCCCCACACAATTTCCTATAACCTTGGAACCAAAGGGTGGATTTCACCCGAAATTATCGGAATTATCGAACAAACAGAACAATAGAGGATATAAAATTCTGCTTTTTCTTTTCTTTCCTTTTTTCCGTGTTATATTACCCCCCCCCAAAAAAAAATAGACACGTTTCAGAAAACAAAGTTTATACATAACAAATTATATATTACACTAATAAGATATATATATAATATATAATATATATAATTATAATCCCCTGCGCACAAGTAAGAATCGATACAAGTCAGTTCCTTAATATGTGTGAGCAAGAGATGAGAGGAGAAGAGAGAGAGAGAGAAGAGAGAGGAGAGAGTTTCAAAATTCGTGATGTTGTCACGCCTTAAATGTATGTAAAGAAATCTATGTGTTACTCCCTTCTTAGAAGTACTCCCTTCGTCAAAAGTACTTCCCTCTCAAAAATACTCCGTTTTCAGAAAAAAGTACTCCGTTTTCAGAGTTACTCCCTTCTTAGACGTACTCCCTTCTCAGAAGTACTCTATTCTCAGAATACTCCCTTCCAGAGTACTCCCTTCTTGAAGTACTTCCCTTCCTCAGAAGTACTCCGTTTCGAGTACTTCCCTTCTCAAAAGTACCCCTTCTCAAAATACTCTGTTTTCAGAAGTATTCCCTTCTTAGAAAGTACTCCCTTCTCAGAAGTACTCCGTTTTCAAAAGTACTCCATTTTCAGAAGTATTCCCTTCTTCAAAAGTATGCAAGAGTTTCAGAAACATCGAATGAGGTCTTCAGATCTTGATGAAACTCCTCTTCACTCCTTTTCGTTCATAAAACGGATCTTCTGAAAGGAATACTTCGAGAAGGAGACCCTCTGAGAAGATACTTCTGAAATGGGTACTTCTGAGAAGGAGTACTTCTGAAAACCGGAGTACTTCTGAGAAGGGATAACTTCCAGAAGGAGACCTCTGAAGGGGATACTTCTGAGAATAGAGTACTCTGAGAACAAGGGAGTATGAGGGAGTACGTCTAAGAAGGAGTACTTCTGAAACGGAAGTACTTCTGAAAACGGATACTTTTGAGAAGGATACTTCTGAAATGGGAGTAGACTTTTGAAAACGGTAGTACTTCCTGAAGGAAAGTTACTCTAAAGAAGGGAATCTCTGAAAACAGAGTACTTGAGAAGGAGTCTTTTGATGAAGGGATACTTCTGAAGAACAGACTTCGAAAGGAGTACTTCAAAAGGGATACCCTCTGAGAAGGGAGTACTTTGAGAATAGAGTATCGAGAATGGAGTACGCTAAGAAGGATACTTTCTGAAAAACGGTAGTACTTCTGAAACGAACTTGAGAAAGGGTACTTTGAGAAGGGATACTTCTAAGAAGGGGTTACACATAGATTTTTTTACATCCACCATTAAGGCGTGACAACATCACGGAATTTCTTTGAACCTCTCTCTCTCTCTCTCTTCTCTCTCTCTCTTTCTCTCTCATCTCTTGCTCCCACACATCATTAAGAATGACCTGTATCGCTTCTACTTGTGCGCAGGATATATATATATATAATATAATATTATTAATATATATATATATATGTATATAAAATTTGTTATGTATAAACTTTGTTCTTCTGAACGTTGTATTTTTTTTTTGGGGGGGGGTAATATGAAACACGAAAAAAAAGAAAGAAAAGAACAAAAAGCGAATTTTAATATCCATCTATTGTTCTGTTTCCTGTTCGATAATTCGATATTTCGGGTGAACATCCACCCTTTGTTCAGGCTATAAAGATTGTGTGGGAAAAGGATATCCAGTATATGGGAGAAATATATATTTATATGCAAACATAAATGAAAATTTAAAATCATAGATATATTATAATATATATATATATATATATATGAATAAGCCACCGGTTTAGTGTAGCTTAGCAGATTATTATTCGTAAGTTCGAGTCTCATGGTGCCCCATAGTGCTTGTGCCACACTAAGCTAAGCTCAGTAAGAATAACTATATATATAATAGATATATATAATATAATAATATATATATATATACCAAGGTGTTGGTAAATCCTTGCGGTGAGAAAAAACCCTTAGCAAATGTTTGATTGTAAAAATATACTACCAAACATCAACGGGTGAGAAAAAAAAAGAAAAAAAAAAAAGAAAAAGACCAAGATATCGTACCAACAAAAAATAATCTATTGGTCGTATTTGGCCAAAAGAAAAAAAACAAATTATTGTATATATAGATAATAAGATAATATAGTATATTCATATAAAACCGTTTAGGATACTAGCTAATAAGTAAAGTGTCAATACCTAAGTAGAGCAAATAATAAGAGTCAGATCTTAGCCCTGAGAGCATTAAGCGAAACTAATAGAGGTCGTCTGACTTATTAGATTATCTTTATATATATATATATATATGAATCTATTGAGATAATATGAGTCTCATTTCTTAAGCAGATATGCCAAAATTGGATAGAGCGTTTCTATTTGAGTATACCACTTTCTATAGTACACAGCAATGTGATTATGTGACTAATTATATTTTTGTTGGTTTGTTTTACACATATAACCCTTCAGTTATGTAAAGCCGAATTCCAGTCATTTTGATAACAAAAGTATCCAGTTTGCTTACCGTATTGCGGCGTTTAAGTGGTCACCCAATAACTATGAAACAGACTCAATGGCGCTTAACTTTGTAGTGGCTGTTTGTTTTTTACGGATATCAACCCTTTTCGAGCATTTAATGCCAAGTCATTTTGATAAACAGAGGATTGAGGTTTACTTACAGTTACCCCCTGTTGCTCAAGTGGTCACCCAATTAAGTATTGAACAGGTCCATCGAATTTCAAACTAATTTGATTGCATCGTTAGATGCCCAAAACAACTCCTTATCATATTCCCAACGTCACTCATGACCCCCACTCTCCAATGTTTCTTCTTATTCGTTTAACATATCGTATCGCTAATCACGTAATGGCTAATTTGGTTATGTTTAATGTGAAAAGAGTTGTACATCAATGAATAAAAGATCAGTTATTCTATTTAAAAACTTTTACATTTTTCAGGTCAGTTAACTTTAAACCACGTATCTTTGAGAATCTGTTTACGCTTTCAAAGATACCAAAGTAATGGCTAATTTGTTATCTTGAGATCAATGTTTTCTCTTTTTAATGTGAAAAAAGGTTAAAATCTAAACATAAATACAAAATCTTTATGGCTCATATCAAAAGTTAAAAAAAGTTAAATCCACTTAACGACCAAATTCCACCATCTTAGCACCGCCACCAAAAAGAAAAAAATACCAGAAATCAGGGAATTAACCGAATTTAATGAAAATTTTCAGTGTTGATATATTAATGAATAAAAGATATAATGCACCAGTATTTTATTTAAAAACATTTAATTTTTCAGTCAATTAACTTAAACCACGTATCTTTGAGAATCTGTGTACGCCTCAAAGATACAAAGTAATGGCTAATTTGTTATGTTGAGCTCAATTTTCTCTTTTTAAGTAAAGAAAGAGGGTTATAATCTAAAGACAAAGAAAAATCTTTTATGGCTCATATCAAAAGTAAAAAAAAAAAGGCGCAAATTATTTGATGGAATCAAATGACCAACGCCAAAAAGTGTCTACTATAAATAACATCTTTCTTCTTCTTCTTCGTTCTTCTTCTTCCTTCTTCTTCTTCTTCTTTTCTTCGTCTCTCCCAAGAAGAAGAAGAAGAGTTGAAATGTGAAACAAAATCCCGCGGATGTGGAATGTTAAATAAAAAATCTTTGTGACTCATGTCAAAAAATAAGAAACAATGGCAATCAATTGAAGATGAGATGTTTTTCTTTTGTTTGTGGGCGATGGAGCAGAATGACAAAAAACACAAATTTGTCTATTATTAAAGCTCCATCCCAAGAACCGCCGAAAAAGGGAAACATAACTCCCCCGGAAGTCGAACGTTCAACAAAATCTTTGTGACTAATGTCAACTGAAGGCAAATGACAAAAAAAAATCTGATGCAATGGAATCAAAATAACACAACCGAAACCTTTTTGCTTAGTTAGATTCTACGATTGGATTTACGGCATGTTAACCTAGGGTTATGTAAAGTTTATTCATCTTATTAGTACTCAATTTTTTTCTTGTTAGGGACCATCACTCGGGCTTGCGAATACACGATTGCGCCTCTGTAAATGGTTAGACTCCTAGCCGTGGTTTGTGACCATGATGCTTAAGGACGGAATCCTGGTGATAGGTTATGTAGTTTTAGTCATTCTTGTTAGCTATTCAATTTCCTTTTAAACCTGTTAGCTGGACTTTGGGAATACACCCGACTGCAACTCTGCAAAGGGATAAGACCTGACCGTGATTTGTGACCCATGATGCTTAAGGACGGAATCCTGGTGGATGAGGTTACGTATTGTTTATTCCTTCTTGTTAGCTATCAAATTTCCTTTTAAACCTGTCAGCTGGACTTTGGAAAACACCGACTGCATCTCCACAGAAGATTAAGACTATTGGCCTCCTTTGCTACCCGTGATGCTTAAGGACGGAATCCTGCGGATGAGTTACGTATTGTTTTATTCATTCTGTTAGCTATTCAATTTCCGTTTAATAAACCTGTCGACTTTAGAATGCACCGATTACACCTCTGCAGGGATAAGAATGTTGTCTGTTGCGACCCGTAATGCTTAAGGACGCAATCCTGGTGCTTTAGCAGTCCATGACATGAAATACTCTACTTTGACCTTTACTAGGCTAGACGGGCGGTGGCCAGCCTATTAATTAGAGAGAGTAATGGCAATGAAGAGTACTCCACACTCCAGAAGCTCCCCAGAATTAGAACCTCAATACTAGATGCAATTTAACGTCATACGAGACCGAGCCAAAATTTGTCTGATAGAAACATCCTCTTAGCAAGAAAAGCTGAAATATGAAACAACCTGTCACGTAAATGTTTTCAACTGACCAAGAAGATGCTATCTCTTGAGTCGGGTCAATAAGCATCTTATGTCAGCAAGTATTTGTCCTGAGAGTGACCGTGTCAAAATCTTCATCCGTAAGTCTTCATGGTTCACAGTTGTTAGAACAGATTCATCGTCTCCAAATGGCGACTGTCTTGTCCAATTTTCATAGGATTGGCCGATACTGTTTGGCCATATTGGAAGTCCTTATTTGACTTGACCCCAACGCACTCGTTCATATTTCCATCTTCATCTCATCACCACGTACTCTTGCTGATAATTAGTAGACACATCCTATCTATCTATCTATCTAATCTATCTAATCTATCTATCTATATATATATATTATATATAATATATTATAATATATTATATAGGTTAAGTAAACAAACAATTGTTTATTTTATATGCTTTAAGCCGACAATTTTTGGAGATATGTGCTTAATTGAAGTCATACCTAATTTTGAAAATTAATTAGTTAATAATTAATGATTTGGTGGGCATAATGTTCAAATGTAAGGCTAAACGAATCGAGAAATTCAGGGATTGACATTCTCGTTCGTTTAGCCTTACATTTGAACATACATGCTCGCTAAATTCATAATTATTAACTAATTAATTTTCAAATTAGTATGACTTCAATTAAGCACATATCCTCCAAATATATATATATATTATATATACATATATATATATATATATGTGTGTGTGTGTGTGTGTGTGGTGTTGAAATGTAAAATAAAGGAAAGGAAATGTTGAATGGATAAAATACGATTTATTTTATTTTATTTTACTGAAACGTGTTTCGGCCAAGAGTTTATCCATGAAACATGTATTCTATCTATATATTATTAAATACAAAATAAATAAAATAACAATAATAAAAAAACTACAGAAATTTTTTTCTTTTTTTTTAAATAAGATTACCCTAACGAAGAACCGTTTATTTGTATACTAAAAAAAAAAAAAAAATTCTGTAGTTTTTTTATTGTTATTCATTTTATTTTTATTCATAAATAATAATAGATAGAATACATGTAGGCATGGATAAACCCCTGCCCCGAAAACACGTGTCAGTAAAATAAAATAAAATAAAATAAATCCTATTTTTATCCATTCAACATGTCTTTCTTTATTTTTCATTTCAAAACATACCGTCGGATTCGCTTTCATTTTATGT
>CM042166.1:4667828-4672025 GCA_023376005.1 Doryteuthis pealeii
TAATAATAATTAAAAATTAAAAATAATTAATCGTAAATAAAAATAAAAAAAATAAATAAAAATATATAAAAAATCCTTTTCTAATATTAACATATTCCGCTCATAACTTTTTCACTTAATATAAAAACTAATTACAGTAAATATCTAATCATTTATGAATTACAAACTTAAAAATTATGAAATTTAAATAATAAAAACAAATTAATCGTAAAAATTCCTTACTAAAAGTCTTTTGAATTCCAACCGTCACATTTCTTAAATAAACCCATCCCCTTCCGTTTAAATGTTTCGCCTTGTGCCAACATCTAAATTCGCTACCATTGGTTGACAAAAAGATATACATGAGACATGACCGACATATATATGGCGCGAATGCCCACGTTGGTGAATATTGTAACGTCTTTCTTTTTTGCATATTAACTTTTTGTTTGTAAACTCATTGACTTTCCTCTCCAACCCAAACAAACTACGGGAGTGAATGAGCTCTGATGAAATTTTTGTAAATCGAAAATATTGATCAGTATCAGCTATGATTATATTATAAATTGTTTTCTCTTAACCGCTTGTGTGATTTTCATTCCACCTTTTCTTACTCATATATATATATTATATATATATATATATATATATATAAGCCAGTTGTATGTATATGTAGTCCGTAAAACAATAAACGACAAAGTAAATATATTCACATTAAATATCACCAGGCTGGTTTTTGAAGCAAAAATAATAGAGATTTGATTTATATTCGTAAAGATAATTAAAAAATAAAATTTAATAAATAACAGCATGGATTTTTTAATTTAAATTTTAGATAGTAGACATTAAGATTTCTTTTCAGAGTAGCTGGATCAATGCAAGGTCTATTTTTTTACATGGGATTTAAATGGGGCATCCCACGAGATGCAAACTCACGATTCAGTAATAATGGATCTGTGGGAGCCAACTTAAACAATCTCCCTCTACCCAGGCGACGCCGGGTAGCCGGCTGCTAGTGTATATATATATATATATTAATATATATATATATGTGTGTATAAATAAATAAATATGTAAAGTTTTACATATCTATTTATTTTGGTGACAAAGGAACATTCACGACCATAATATAATATATATATATATATATATATATATATATATATATAAAATTAAACAATAAATTAAATAAAAACAAAACTTTCTCAATTTACTGTAAAGCTTTTTTTCTCAAATTAGATCAGAGGTTGTAAACAAGACTGTCCATTTGTCGGCCACCCTTCTTTTATCTTCTCACATTTGTCCTTCCTTCACAAGAAGTGTTTTTTATTTTTATTTTCTTTCTCTCCCCCTACCACTTATCGAATTTGAAATTGATCTATCTGTCTGGCTCCCAAGTATATACAAACAAACAACACAATCACACACAACGCCCCCCCCCCCTTTAACCCGCCTTCCCACCGCCCTCCAAAATACTCCCACTTCCTTTTTATCGACTGGCCAATGAGGAGGACGAGGCCACCAAGTCCAGACTGTTGAACTATTACAATTTCTCAACGCTGATCGACACGGACAAAAAACGAGTCGCCCTTCATCCGTAACATCGATTGAAACTTTATGAGGCTGAAGCGATAGAGTTCTGCTTCTTTTTGTAACGTCCAAGAGTCTCCCTGAATCGATACGAAATTTCCAGTGACTCTTGGCCGGATAATGATCAAATAATTGATCGTTTCTCCGCCGGCTCGAAGTTTTGCCTTGAAAAAAAAAAAAAAAAAAAAAGAAAGAAAGAAAAGGTGACTATAGCCTCGCGTAGCACGTGTCTATCGAACAACATTCTATTTCTTGTGGTTAAAATGTTGACCCACAAGCTTGACTGATAACTTGTAACTCAAACCGTATTGATATGACCTAAATACAACGTAACAAGTAACATTTAGCACGCACTCAGCACATATATACTAACCCCTCTGTCACGGACACAAGGTCATTTAAGCGGTCGTAAATCGGTTTGAGATCCCAGCTTGACTAACAACTTTTAACTCGGACCTTACTATACGAGCCGAAAATACAACGCACACGAACTAACTTGACCCCTACAATCATCTACATATATACCCAGCCCCTCGTCAACAGGAGTGACACAAGGTCATTTTTAAGCGGGTAAAATCTGATTTTGGACCCCGCTGACTGACAATTGTAATCAGACTGTATTGAACGAGCCAAATTACAACGCAACAACTATATTTTGAGCACTGCCGCACGTATATATATACCAAAACCCCTCCGTCAGACAGAAAGCCAGTTTTAAGCGGGGTATATCTGTTTTGACCCTCGTCTCACCCACCAACTTGTAATACTTAATCACACAAGCTTGTAACAGGAATATCTTGATTATGAGCCTTAGAATACATAGCAACTTTCATTTTGAACATACATAGTACATATATACTCACCTCCTTTGTCCCGTAACAGGATGTGACACAAGGTCATTTTTAAACGGTGAATCTGATTTTGGGACCCGGCGACGAAATTGTAACTTAGACTGTATTCATACAACCTAATAAACGCCAAACGAACTTATTTTGACCACTAAACTCATATATATATATCACCCCCCCCCCATGGAAGATATACACAAAAGGTCATTTTTATGCCGGGTAAATCTGGGACCATTAATAACACATATACTTTCTATCACTTCTGAAGATTGTTGATATTTGTGATATAAGTGCGCTACATATTCCCACCTAAATTTATTAGACGTGCGAGGCCACATGGTTTATCCTCCGCCAATTCAACAGCTATCATACGTGGCTGATTCACTACTTAAACACTGATACTGCCACAGTCACTTCAATCATGAGGAGGAAATACGATACTAAGAAAACCAAAGATTCTTTATCGAGATTTCCACTGGACAAGTGCCTTGCTTAAGCTCTAAGATGCGCCCATAAGATAACAAAAATTAAAACCAGTTACTGGAGCAGTAAAGAAAGAATCTAGTTACCCTTCTCCTATATTGTGTCTCTATCAAGTTAAATAGTATCTGTTGTATTAATATCTCCTATATCTGCAGACAAGAGATGATTCATTAAACCACTTTTCCCGGAGACGATATCTAGTGCTGAATTCTACTTTTAACATAAGTCAGACATCCGAGTTTTCGTGGGAATGCAGCACCCTTGTGTAATGGTTATCGTCCTAGGAAATAATTACAGCGACCCGAATTTAAATCCTGCCGACGAAGGTGTTAATTTCACATAGACAAATACTTGGAAAGTACAAATCCAACATTCTCCCTCCACTATGTGTATATATATATAGACAGACTAACTCCTCAATTTTACGTAAACTAGTCTAGAGAGAAGGAAAAATGTTAAACCCCCCGCAAAATTGACCTTGTGTCAAATATTCTGGAAGAAGTCGTAAATCCATACGTAGACACAAATAGTTTATGCAATCCTCTTCAGATTCACGTCCACCTGTGATTAATTAGCAGAAGACATAGGAGCGCTCGTGATGGATACCTCGTAGAAAATGGAAACGTTTGAAATGAGTCAATTCCTGCGAGACGCTGATTTGCATTTCATATATAGCGCTAATACTTTGCAAAATTCGATTCATCATTCTTACTCCAGCTATGATAATACTAAATAAATAGTAGGCAACTCGCTTTTTAACCACAGTTAAGCAACCAAGAACGAAAATCTGAATCAAGCCCCTCTACTCTTAGTCTAAAACATTTTGGAAGTCCTAAAAAATAAATAGACAAATAATAAATAAAACAGTAAAATAAATAAATTGATTAAAATAAAAAAAAAAGGATTAATCACGATGCAGCATTGCTGAAAAACAGCCGCGCTAAACATGCCGATAATACCGTGAACTATTTACATACATACAATCCCCAGAATTCGCCGTGCTCACACAAGAAGGAACGATAGTTATTAAGCTAAGCGATACCTGACACCCGCAAAAAAAACCACCATTTGTTTGTATTCTCCACTGGTCAACAGGCAAAGCATTACGAAACTAATCGTTGAACAAAGTACCCCTTCCCAGAAACCTCTTCGGATATTCCACCCGTGACGACAATAAGTCAATCCGCAGCTCACCACGCCTATACAGCACAAAATACTACAATAATAGTGGCATGTAACCATATCGCCTCTATTTTTGACCTATAAAATCTAACCGAAGCCGCGTTGATCTCCTCTC
>CM042166.1:4672125-4687125 GCA_023376005.1 Doryteuthis pealeii
TACATTCGCTGTCTTGTGTTGGAATAAAATTCAAGTAAAATTTGAATTTTTCTTTTTTCAACAAATCAATATACTTGCAATATATGCACGAAACGGTAAGCGAATCATTCAATATAATCAGGAAAAAAATGTTTTTTTTTTTTTTTCCAAATAGAATAATTGATCTAAAGGCATATCATGATTTGATTAAAAATGTGCTTAATTAAAAGTACACTAACTAGTATACATAATGTCATATCATATTCAGTTTATATATATATATATATATATATATATATATATGTGTGTGTGTGTGTGTGTGTGTGTGGTGTTGTGTGTGAATGTTTATAATATATATATATATATATATATATATATATATATATATATATATATAAGTCTAGGTTTTCTTGATAAAGGAGGTCATGCTTCCGAAATATTGAATGAAATAAAATGAAACTTAAACTTAATATCCAACAGAGTTTCTTATTTATTTCACCATCCATGCATCACACAAATCCCATATATATATATATATATATATATATTATATATATATAAATATATACAATAATATAATATATTCACACTGAGAACTACACTCACCAGATACAGCAAGAAAGAAGCATACGTGACTTTCAACACACACATATGTATATATATAGATGTGTGTGTGTGTGTGTGTGTGTATTACAAACACGGGATGTTACGTTTCGGTCTTCTTGACCTTCTGCTTATGGAGCCATTGTGAGAGAAGGGCGGAAAGAGAGAGGGGGACGGAGAGAGAGGAGGAGTAGGTGACGGAGAAAGAGAGGGACGGAGAGAGAGAGGGGAGGGGTTGACGGAGAGAGAAGAGGGGGAGTGGACGGGAGAGAAAAGAGAGGGGGACAGAGAGAGGGGAGGGGGACGGAGAGAAGAGAGGGGGGACGGAGAGAGAGGGGGAGGGGGACGAGAGAGAGGGGAGAGGGGACGAGAAAGAGAGAGAAGAGAGAGGGGGACGAGAGAGAGAGGGAGGAGGGGGACGGAGAGAGAAAGAGAGGGGGACGGAGAGAGAGAGGGGACGGAGGGAAAAGAGGGGGACGGAGAGAGAGAGGGGAGGTTGACGGAGAGAGAAGAGAGAGGGGAGGGTTGGACGGAGAGAGAAAGAGAGGGGGGACGAGAAGAGAGAGAGAGAGAACTGCTTAACGGCAAGATCGCCGTTTATATTTACCCGGTATAGCTGCACGAGCGCGTATTTATGCAAATATACAGGCCTACCTGCTTGCGGTCTCACCTCAACCAAACGCCTCCCTCTCATAACACATCCAGGAGGAGATTGATAAGAAATGTTAGTTGTACAACGTGCTTTGGTGTGGGGGGGGTGATTTGGACAGTGCATATATGAAAATGATGTTCAGCATTTAAAAAAACAAACTTGAATTAGGAAGTTGATGTGTATAAACTGTCACTGCATTCCAACATATTTAACTGCATTAACATGATATCTGCCCGTCAAAATTTGACGAGTACATGTTTGCCTTTTTGATATTGGTAAATTCTAAATATATTTACCAACTCCTCCGCACGAACAGGATGTGACACAATGTCAATTCCTGAAGCGGAGTTTAACAGGTTTGAATTCAGAGTTGTCATTCTCCTAGACTGGTTGCTTAACTAAGATTAAAGAGCCCAGAATGCCCAACTGAAAGGGGAATGGCTAAATTATTACCTTTTTCAAGGGTATTAGCACAATGTGAAACTTAAACGGCTTCGTCCAGGATTTGAACTCTGTTCGTCGCGTCCATTACGTAGGATGGTAACTATTCTACCACGCGCCTCGGTAGATTTTATAGGATCAAAAAATAGAGCAGATAATAGTTACAATTTCACTATTATTGTAGTATTTTAGTGACTGTAGTAGAGCGTGGTGAGCTGCGATTGACTTATATGTCGTCACGGCTGGAATATCCGAAGAGGTTTCTGGGAAGGGGTACTTTGTTCACGATTAGTTTCGTAATGCCTTTTGCCTGTTGACCAGTGGAGAACAAAACAAGTGCGTGGGTTTTTTTACGGTGTCAGGTATCGCTTAGCTTAATCAACTATCCGTTCCTTCCTTAGTGTGACGCACGCGAAATCCCGGGGATTTGTATGTATGTAAATAGTTTCAACGGTATTACTCGACATGTTTTAGCGCGCTGTTTTTCACAATGCTTGCATCGTGCAATTAATCCTTTTTTTTTAAATTTTTAATCAATTTATTTATTTTACTGTTTTATTTATTTATTTGTCTATTTTATTTTTTAGGAACTTCCAAAATAGTTTTAGACTAAAGAGTAGAGGGGCCTTGAATTCAGAGTTTTCGTTCTTGGTTGCTTAACTAGTGTTAAAAAGCCGAGTCTGCCCTACTATTTATTTAGTATTTACTCATAGCTGGAGTAAGAATAGATGAATTCGTACTTTTCGCAAAAGTATTAGCGCTATATGAAATGCAATCAGCCGTCTCCAGGATTTGAACTCATTTCACCGTTTCCATTTTCTACGACGGTATCCATCACACCACGCGCATCCATATGTTATCTGCCTAATTATCCACAGGTGGCACGTTCGAATCGAAGCAGGATTCGCATAAACTATTTGCTGGTCTACGTATGGATTTACGAACTTCTCTCCACGAACTGGATGTGACACAAGGTCAATTTTAAGCGGGGGTTTAACCAGTTTTCCTTCTCCTAGACTAGTTGCCGTAACAAGATTGAGGAGCTCAGTCTGCTCTATTATTTACCCATAGCTGGAGGGAGAATAGTTGGATTTGTACCTTTCCCAAGTATATTAGCTCTATGTGAAATTCAACCACCTTCGTCCAGGAATTAAATTCGCGTCGCTGTATCTATTTCCTAGGACGATAACCATTACACGAGGGCGCCTGCACTTATACCACGAAAACATCGATGTCTGACTTATGTTAAAAATAGAATGTACAGCCACATAGATATCGTCCTCCGGGCAAAAAGTGTTACATGAATCCATCTTTTGTCCCTGCAGCTATGGGTAATTAATACAACAGATAAAACCTATTTAACCTTGATAAGACAACCAATATAGGAGAAGGAAACTCAGAAGCAAGAGCACTTGTCCAGCGGAAATCCTTTGGTAAAGAATCCTTTGGTTCTCTTTAGTATCGTAATTTCCTCCTCAATGATTGCAAGTGAACTGTGGCAAGTATCAGTGTTTAAGTAGTGAATCAGCCACGTATGATGGCTGTTGATTGGCCGGAGGAATAAACCATGTGGCCTCGGCACGTCTATAAATTTAGGTGGGGAATTGTAGCGCACCTTATATCACAAATAATCAAACAATCTTCAGAAGTGATAGAAAGTATATGTGTTCATTAATGGTCCAAAACCAGATTTACCCCGCATAAAAATGACCTTGTGTCATATCCTGTCCATGGAGGGGGGGGTGAGTATATATATACATGAGTTTAGTGCTCAAAATTAAGTTCGTTGCGTTGTATTTAGGTTCGTATGAATACAGTCTAAGTTACAAATTTTCAGTCAAGCCAGGGTCCCAAAATCAGATTCACCCCGCTTAAAAATGACCTTGTGTCACATCCTGTCCGGGACAAAGGAGTTGAGTATATATGTACATATGGGTAATGTTCAAAATGAAGTTCGCTATGTATTTAGGCTCATATCAAGATATTCCCTGTTACAAGCTGTGGATTAAGTATTACAAGTTGTGGGTGAAGACGAGGGTCCCAAGACCAGATATACCCCGCTTAAAACTGACCTTCTGTCCATGACGGAGGGGTTTGGTATATATATACGTGCGCAGTGCTCAAAATATAGTTCGTTGCGTTGTATTTAGGCTCGTATTAATACAGTCTGAGTTACAAATTGTCAGTCTAGCCGGGGTCCCAAAATCAGATTTACCCCGCTTAAAAATGACCTTGTGTCACATCCTGTCAATGACGGAGGGGCTGGGTATATATGTAAATGATTGTAGCGCTCAAAGTTTAGTTCGTTGCGTTGTATTTCGGCTCGTATCAGTACGGTCTGAGTTAAAAGTTGTTAGTCAAGCTGGGATCTCAAAACCAGATTTAACCCGCTTAAAAATGACCTTGTGTCCGTGACAGAGGGGGTTAGTATATATGTGCATGAGTGCAGTGCTAAAAATGTACTTCGTTGCGTTGTATTTAGGTTCATATCAATACGGTTTGAGTTACAAGTTATCAGTCAAGCTGTGGGTCAACATTTTACCACACCAAGAAATAGAATAAGTTGTTCGATAGACACGTGCTACGCGAGGCTATAGTCACCTTTTCTTTCTTTTTTTTTTTTTTTTTTCAAGGCTAAAACTTCGAGGCGAGGGCCGGCGAGAAACGATCAATTATTTGATCAATTATCCGGCCACAGAGTCACTGGAAATTTCGTATCGATTCAGGGAGACTCTTTGGACGCACAACAAAGAAGCAGAACCTCTATCGCTTCAGCCTCATAAAAGTTTCAATCGATAGTTACCGGATGAAGGGCGACTCGTTTCTTTTGTCCGTGTCGATCAGCGTTGAGAAATTGTATAAGTTCACAGCGTCTGGACTTGGTGGCCTAGCTCTCTCCTCATTGGCCAGTCGATAAAAAAGGAAGTGGGAGTATTTGGAGGGCGGTGGGAAGGCGGGTTAAAGGGGGGGGGGCGTTGTGTGTGATTGTGTTGTTTGTTTGTATATACTTGGGAGCCAGACAGATAGATCAAATTTCAAATATCGATAAGTGGTAGGGAGAGAGAAAGAAAATAAAAATAAAAAACACTTCTTGTGAAGGAAGGACAAAATGTGAGAAGATAAAAGAAGGGTGGCGACAAATGGACAGTCTTGTTTACAACCTCTGATCTAATTTGGAGAAAAAAAAGCTTTACAGTAAATTGAGAAAGTTTTGTTTTTTTTATTTATCTATATATATATATATATATATATATATATATATATATATATATATATATATATATATGTGGTCGTGAATGTTCCTTTGTCACCAAATAAATAGATATGTAAAACCTTTTATATTTATTTATATATATATATATATATATATATATATATATATTATATATACACTAGCAGCGGCTACCCGGCGTCGCCTGGGTAGAGGGAGATTTTTAAGTTGTCCCGCAGATCCATTATTACTGAATCGTGAGTTGCATCCTCGTGGGATGCCCCATTTAAATCCCTATGTAAAAAAATAGACCTTGCATTGATCCAGCTACTCTGAAAAGAAATCTTAATGTCTACTATCTAAAATATTAAATTAAAAAAATCCATGCTGTTATCATTTAAATTTTATTTTTTAATTATCTTTACGAATATAAATCAAATCTCTATTTTTTGCTTAAAAACCAAGCTCTGGTGATATTTAATGTGTATATATTTACTTTGTCGTTTATTGTTTTACGGACATACATATACATACAACTGCGCTTTATATATATATATATATATATATATATGAGTAAGAAAAGGTGGAATGAAAACATCACACAATGCTGTTAAAGAAGAAAACAATTTATAATATAATCATAGCTGATATTGATCAATATTTCGATTTTACAAAAATCATCATCAGAGCTCATTCACTCCCGTAGTTGTTTGGGTCGGAGAGGAAAGTCAAATGAGTTTACAAAACAAAAAACCTTAATACTGCAAAAAACGAAAGACGTTACAATATTCACCAACGTGGGCATTTCGCGCCATATATATGTCGGTCATGTCTCATGTATATCTTTTGTCAACCAAATGTAGCGAAATTTTTGAGATGTTGGCAACAAGACGAAACAATTTAAACGGAAGGGGATGGGTATTAAGAAATGTGACGGTTGGAATTCAAAAGACTTTTAGTAAAGGAATTTTTTACGATTAATTGTTTTTATTATTTAAATTTATAATTTTTAAGTTCTGTAATTCATAAATGATTAGATATTTACTGTAATTAGTTTTTATATATAAAGTGAAAAAGTTATGGCGGAATATGTTAATATTTTAGAAAAGGAGTTTTTATATATTTTTATTATTTTTTTTATTTTTATTTTACGATTATTATTTTTAATTTTTAATTATTATTATTATTAAGTTCTGTATTTAATAAATGATTAAATATTTATTGTGTTTTGTTTTTATATATAAAGTAAGAAAGGTTATGGGCGGAATTGGTTATTATTTTAGATAATGTTAAGCGATTTGGATCTAATGTAATTATAATATATATATATATATATATATATATATATAAGTGCATTTGTGGAATGTGGAGCACCCCTTGCTCCCTGGTCCACTCTGACCCGGAGTGGTAGTACCTGTTACGGTCCCATCTATGGGTTAAATAGAAAAATGGGTTTATAAAAAAATTGAGTATCCATTAAGAATGACTTTATTTCAAAACTTTATTGGCATTAAATGCCCCACTGAGGTTGATATGCCGTAAAACAAAACAAAACAAATCAAATAGATCTGTATAAAATAAGATAGGACCGTGTGCAAACAATAGAAAAAGAAAATATTAACGTAAAATGAACATGATTCCCTAACCTCTCGATATAAAATAGACGGGTTGATATGATGTTAACATAAACCAATCAATCAATGAAAGATACAATTTATTTTGTGTTTCAAAACTATTCGATTATTTCACTCGGGGACTCTCTTAAATTACAATATATAATTTAACCAAAATTCATTAACTACTAACAATGGCTTTCAAGAGAGATTGTTAACATTTCCCTTTGTAAATCCTTGTGATTTGAGATACTAACGAACTTTAAGTGTCTCAGTGAAAAAATACAAATATAAATTTGTTTTTATTGCTTTTAATTTCACCTGTTTCAGATTTTATTGCCCTTAAGTGACATTAGATTTATGAGTTATGCTAATTAGGAAAGTTACCAAATTTTCCAGAGCTCTGAGAAGCATGGAGTATCCCTTTATTATTATTACTCTGAAACGTAGTACAGATAACAATAAAGATGAGGACAATAGTCCGAATAATCCAAATAATACCCTACATCATTATCACTCCTGGCTCCACCCTGACCCAGAGTGGTATTACCTTTTATGGTGTCATCTATGGGTTAAATAGATAAGAATGAGTTTTTAAAAATGTGTTTCAAAAATGAGTTTCGGAAAATTTAAATACCCATCAAGAACGCATGAAACAAAAACGTCTTCGGCATAAAATAACCCAGGGGTTGACATGCCGTTAAATCTAACTTACCAACATCAAATTAATTGTAAGGCATAAATTTGTATATTCACTACCAAAATTTGACAGAAAAACTCAAATCTGTCGTCGACAAAGCTCAAATCTCCAGCACCCTCCTCAGTATTTTAGTAGACACCAACATGATCTTAACAATCTCAACTCTGCGAATTTTCATTTCGTCTTTTCCTGCCGCTGAGACTAAGAATACGCTGACTGTGTACCCTGCAGAAAAGTAAGACCCCACAAAAGTTTGAGTCCTGGGTATAGCACTAAACTTCATTCAGGTTCTGGAAATCTGGGAAAATACTGAAACCTTTTCATTGCCATTAATACTAAGTCGATTCTGATTCGGAGTGATACCGTGTTTCTCCGAAAATAAGACGTGTCTCCAAAATAAGACCTAGCGTGATTTTTCCGGATGATTTTAATATAATCCCTGTCCTTAAAATAAGTCCTAGTTGAGAGCGGCTGAGAGGCGAAAGAAATAAACAATCTTCCCAATCTCATCATGCGACGCAAACACTTGAAATCTCCGAAAACAAACCTCAGTGTTATATTTCGGAGGGAAAATTACTATAAGCCCTGTCTTATTTTCGAGGAAACACGGTATTACCTATTAGGCTCTCTGAATGAAATTGATCCGTTTAAAAATGATTTCTGAAAGATAAGAGTTGCTGGGTTGACATGTCGTTTAAATCAATGAATTAATCAATATGAGGAATGAGGCAGACCCCACCGAAATATGCTTGTAAGTAATTATTGAATTCGGTAAACAGAGTGTTTTAATTTGTTCATATTTCGAGATTTTGGTTTGTTTGTTTTTTGTCTATTAATGAAATATTGATTAAAAATAAGTATATGGGAATTACTTTCACCTTTTATGCTTTCAAAGTTAATACTGTCTAGACAGCCTTACTCTTTCTCTTTCTTCCTCTCTCTCTCCTCTCTCTCTCTCTCTCTCTCTCTCTCTATATATATATATATATATATATATATATATATATATATGTGTGTGTGTGTGTGTGTGTATAGTTTGCTATATTCAAAATAAAGACTAGATATCTCTCTCTCTCTCTCTCTCTCTCTCTCTCTCTCTCTCTCTCTCTCTCTCTCTCTATATATATATATATTATATATATATATATATATATATAATATAGTATATATATATATATATATATATATATATATATATTCATAAGTAATAGTTCCTAGATATCTCTCTCTCTCTCTCTCTCTCTCTCTCTCTCTCTATATATATATATATATATATATATTGATAATATACTTTGCTATATTTATAAGTAAACATTGCTAGACAGTTTCTTTTTCTCCCCTCTCTCTCTCTCTCTCTCTCTCTCTCTCTCTCTCTCTCTCTCTCTCTCTCTCTCTCTCTCGTGACTGTGGCTGACTGTTGTGCATGATTGATCATTTTCAAGGCAAAATCACATGTTATATTTTTTTCTTTAGGATCCAGTGAAACTTGTTCTTAATAGCTAAGAAGAATATTTTTTCAGCTTGTAGATTGATTTTAAATATTTTAACCTTTCTATATCACTTTACAAAGTTAGGGTTTTCGAATTCAGTTTATCGTGTGGTCGTGACATAAAACACGTGTAGCCCGGTGTATGGAGATTGTTTTCATCGAGATTTACACAGGCTATACACACACGCTATATATATATATATATATATATATATATATATATATATATATATATATTTCCACGCGCACAAGCATGACATCATACACATACACACAAACAAAAATACGCACACGTACAAGCAAACACGCAAACACGAGAATACAGTCTTAAAAAACGCACACATTTGACCATTTACACCATTTCTGTCATTTTCAAAGGAACCGTTTCGTTTTACCTGATGAATGCTTTCAGCAAGAAACCGCTGGTTGTAATATCGTTCCGAAATAAATAAATAAAAGCAAAAACTTTATTTGTTACTTCATTGAACTATATATATATATATATATATATATATATATATATATATATATATATATGTGTGCAAATATACATCTGTATACATATATACCAATATACATATATATATACATATATACACCCATATACATATATATACATGCACACACACGCACACACACACACACACACACACACATATATATATATGAAAAAATTGATACCTTCGTTCAGATATAAATTTATTTCGGCATTTTTCTCCTCCTCAGTACGCTTAGGTTTTCAATTTTGATTGAATTCTATCAACAAAATACTTGATATCATTCACCTATATATATAATTATATATGCTACCCACCCCCAGCGAGTTTTAAATTTGGAGATGATTTCGTAGACGCCCACCAGCTAAGATTAAAAAGGCAATGCTCTCCTATAAAACAGAAGGAGCACTCCTTGGTGGCCTTTACATATATACAGATGTATGTATTTATATTGTTAAAATCCTCTGATGTTGATTGACGAGTGGTTAAGAAACCTGGCTGATGATAAATCGATCGTGTCTAGATCCCGGCTGGAAGTAGCCAGTATACTGAAGAGACCTGATACGTCGAAATACGGTGTCTGTATATATATATATATATATATATATATATATATATATAGGTATATATAAAAACAAATTTTTTTTGTGACGAAACAAAGAAAATACAGTGCTCAATCACAAAATTGTAAGAGCTAATATTTATTTATTTTACAAAGTTTTCACAGATCAATGTTCATTATAAACAGCGACCCAGGTTTCATGCCAAGGGGCAATCATCAGGTCGTTGAGCAAGATCCCATGGTGTTTGTTGAAGTTCTTTACTCAAATAAAAAGTAAAAAAAATTTTTCAAAGTAAAAAAATGTTCTATTTTTAACGAATAAAGGGAGGTAACTTCGTTGGCATTACTACAAAAAAATGCAAATTTTGAAAAAATTTATTTTTAGTAAATCCGAACTATAATAGCGTCCGCGGAACTAACCGATGTTATTTGCGGTCCAAAATGTGACATTGAGTAAAGAACTTCAACAAACACCATGGGATCTTGCTCAACAGTCTGATGATTGCCCCTTGGCATGAAACCTGGGTCGCTGTTTATAATGAACATTGATCTGCGAAAACTTTGTAAAATAAATAAATATATATATATATATATATATATATATATATATTATATAACTTTCAAAGAAAGAAAAACTAAACAAACCGTCATTTTATTGCTCTGTATTTATATTGCTCTGTATATCATTAATTGATTAGTTATTATACATTGAGCTCTTTTAGGGATTTATAAAAATCCTTGTATGAGTCTATAAGTTTGCACCTATAAAAGCATACAGTATGGATATGGAGGAAGATTTCGATGATCCCAAATAGAATCATCCCTTACTTACCAGTCAATTGGATTATCTTATATATATATATATATATATATATATATATATATATACATAAATAGATAGATAGATATATATACATAAAATGGAAGCGAATCCGACGGTATGTTGAAATGAAAAATAAAAGAAAGAAAATGTTGAATGGATAAAATAGGATTTATTTTATTTTATTTTATTTTACTGACACGTGTTTCGGCCAGGGGTTTATCCATGCCTACATGTATTCTATCTATCTATTATTATGAATACAAAATAAAATGAAATAACAATAAAAAAAAACTACAGAATTTTTTTTTTTTAGTATACAAAATAACGGTCTTCGTTAGAGTAAATCCTTATTTTAAAAAAAAAGAAAAAATTTCTGTAGTTTTTTCTATTATTGTTATTTTATTTCATTTTGTATTTAAAATAATAATAGATAGAATACATGTATTCATGGATAAACTCTTGGCCGAAACACGTTTCAGTAAAAATAAAATAAAATAAATCGTATTTTATCCATTCAACATTTCCTTTCCTTTATTTTACATTTCACACACACACACACACACACACACACACATATATATATATATATATGTATATATATATATATATATATATTGGAGGATATGTGCTTAATTGAAGTCATACCTAATTTTGAAAATTAATTAGTTAATAATTAATGAATTTAGGCGAGCATGTATGTTCAAATGTAAGGCTAAACGAATCGAGAAAATGTCAATCCCTGAAATTTCTCGATTCGTTTAGCCTTACATTTGAGCATATATGCCCGCCTAAATTCATTAATTATTAACTAATTAATTTTCAAAATTAGGTATGACTTCAATTAAGCACATATCCTCCAAAAATTGTCGGCTTAAAGCCATATAAAAATAAACACATTTGTTTGTTTACTTAACCTCATATATATATATATATATATATATATATATATATATATATATATATAGATAGATAGATAGATAGATAGATAGATAGATAGATGTGTCTACTAATCAGCAAAGAGTAACGTGGTGATGAGATGAAGATGGAAATATGAACAAGTGCGTTGGGGTCAAGTCAAATAAGACTTCCAATATCGACCAAACAGTATCGGCCAATCCTATGAAAATTGGACAAGACAGTCGCCATATTGGAGACGATGACACTCTGTTCTAACAACTGTGAACCATGAAGACATTACGGATGAAGATTTTGACACGGTCACTCTCAGGACAAATAACTTGCTGACCAATAAGATGCTTATTGACCACCGACTCAAGAGATCAGCATCTTCTTGGTCAGTTGGAAAACATTTACGTGACAGGTTGTTTCATATTTCAGCTTTTCTTGCTAAGAGGATGTTTCTATCAGACAAATTTTGGCTGGTCCCGGTATCACGTTAAATTGCATCTAGTATTGAGGTTCTAATTCTGGAGCTCTGGGTAGTGTGGAGTACCCTTCATTGCCATTACTCTCTCTAATCAATAGGCTGGCCACCGCCCGTCTAGCCTAATTAAAGGTCAAAGTAGAGTATTTCATGTCATGGAATGCTAAAACACCAGGATTCCGTCCTTAAGCATTACGGGTCGCAAACCACGACCAACATTCTTATCCCTCTGCAGAGGTGTAATCGGTGCATTCTAAAGTCGACAGGTTTTTAAAGGAAATTGAATAGCTAACGAGAATGAATAAAACAATACGTAACCCTCATCCAGCAGGATTCCGTCCTTAAGCATCACGGGTAGCAAAGGACGGCCAATAGTCTTAATCTTCTGTGGAGATGCAGTCGGTGTTTTCCAAAGTCCCAGCTGACAGGTTTAAAAGGAAACTGAATACCTAACAAGAATGAATAAAACAATATGTAACCCTCATCCAGTAGGATTCCGCCTTAAGCATCATGGGTCACAAATCACGGTCAATGGTCTTACCCTTTGCAGAGTTGCAGTCAGTGTTTCCAAAGTCCCAGCTAACAGGTTTAAAAGGAAATTGAATAGCTAACAAGAATGAATAAAACAATACATAAACCTCATCCACCAGGATTCCGTCCTTAAGCATCATGGGTCACAAACCACGGCTAACAGTCCTAACCATTTGCAGAGGTGCAATCGGTGTATTCGCAAGCCCCGAGTGATGGGTCTAAAAAGAAATTGAGTACCTAATAAGAATGAATAAAACTTTACATAACCCTAGGGTTCACATGCCGTAAATCCAATCGTAGAATCCAACTAAGCAAAAAGGTTTCGGTTGTGTTATTTGATTCCATTGCATCAAGATATTTGTTATTTGTCATTTGCCTTTACAGTTGACATTAGTCACAAAGATTTTGTTGAACGTTCGACATTCCGGGGGAGTTATGTTCCCCTTTTTCGGCGGTTCTTGGGATGGAGCTATTAATATAAGACAAAATTTGTGTCTTTTTGTCATCTGACTCCATCGCCCACAAAACAAAAGAAAAAAACATCTTCATCTTCAATTGATTGCCATTGTTTCTTATTTTTGACATGAGTCACAAAGATTTTTTATTTAACATTCCACATTCCGCGGGATTTTGTTCCACATTTCAACTCTTCTTCTTCTTCTTGGAGAAGAAAGAAGAAGAAGAAGAAGAAGAAGAAGAAGAAGAAGAAGAAGAAGAAGAAGAAGAAGATGTTATTTATAGTAGACACTTTTTGGCGTTGTCATTTGATTCCATCAAATAACATTTGGCCTTTTTTTTTTACTTTTGATATGAGCCATAAAGATTTTCTATTTGTCTTTAGATTATACCCTCTTTCTTTACATTAAAAAGAGAAAACATTGAGCTCAAACATAACCAAATTAGCCATTACTTTGTATCTTTGAGGCGTAACACAGATTCTCAAAGATACGTGGCTTAAAGTTAACTGACCTGAAAAAATGTAAAGTTTTTAAATAAAATAACTGGTGCATTATATTTTATTCATTAATATATCAACACTGAAAATTTCATTAAATTCGGTTAATTCCCTGATTTTTGGTATTTTTCTTTTGGGGGGGTGACATAGATGGTGGAATTTAGGTCCGTTAAGTCGATTTAACCCTTTTTTTAACTTTTGATATGAGCCATAAAGATTTTGTATTTATGTTTAGATTCTATCCTCTTTCTTCACATTAAAAAGAAAACATTTGTCTCAAGCATAACCAAATTAGCCATTACTTTGTATCTTTGAAGCGTAACACAGATTCTCAAAGATACGTGGTTTAAAGTTAACTGACCTGAAAAAATGTAAAAGTTTTTAAATAGAATAACTGATCTTTTATTCATTAGATGCTACACTCTTTCTTCACATTAAAAACATAACCAAATTAGCCCTTACGTGATATAGCGATACGATATGTTAAACGAATAAGAAGAAACATTGGAGAGTGGGGTCATGAGTGACGTTGGGAATATGATAAGGAGTTGTTTGGGCATCTAACGATCAATCAAATCAGTATTGAACTTCGATGGACCTGTTCAATACTAATTGGGTGACCACTTAAGCAACAGCGGGTACTCTAAGTAAACCTCAATCCTCTGTTTATCAAAAATGACTTGGCATTAAATAGCTCGAAAAGGGTTGATATGCCGTAAAACAAAACAAACAGCCACTACCAAAGTTAAGCCGCAATGAGTCTATTCAATAGTTTAATGGGTGACCACTTAAACAGCCGCAGATACGGTAAGCAAACTGGATACTTTGTTTATCAAAATGACTTGATTCGGCTTTACATAACCCTGAAAGGGTTGATGTGTCGTAAAACAAAACAAAATATATTAGTCACAATAATCACATTGCTGTGTACTATAGAAAAGTGGTATAACTCAAATAGAAACGCTCTATCAATGATATTGAGCACTATCTGCTTAGAAATAGAGCACTCATATTATCTACAAAATAGATTCATATATATATATATAAAGATAAATCTAATAAGTCAGACGAACCTACTATTAGTTTCGCTTAATGCTCTTCAGGGCTAAGATCTGACTCTTATTATTTGCTCTACTTAGGTATTGAGCACTTTTTACTTACTAGTCTCCTAGCGGTTATACGAATATATATATATCTTATATACATATATATGCATATAAATTGTTTTTTCTTTTGGCCAAATACTGTACCAATAGATTATTTTTTGTTGGTACGACTATCTTGGTCTTTTCTTTTTTTTTTTTTTTCTCCCCGGTTGATGTTTGGTAGTATATTTTTACAATGAAACTATTTGCTGGGTTTTTCTCACCGCAAGGATTTACCAAGACGTTTGGTATATTAAATTATATATATATATATATATATATATATATTATATATATATATAGTTATTTACTAGGCTTAGCTTAGATGTGGCACAAGGCCACTATGGGGTACCCACTGAGAATCGAACTTACTAATAATAATCTGCTAAGCTAGCTTGCTAACCATTAAGCTACA
>CM042166.1:4692125-4715054 GCA_023376005.1 Doryteuthis pealeii
AGTAAAAACGGATTTCAAATCTGAATTCACCCCCCCCACACCACAAAAAATTAGGTTAAAACAGCCATTTTTGTGCTTGCCTCAATTTCTTTGTAAACCAGTGTTATTATTTAATATAACTAACTCCAGTAACATTACAATACCATGGATCAGTGATGTCATAAAAACTAGAAAAACTAATTCAAATTTCTGTTTTAATTTATCTGCAGATTGTACTGTGACAATCTCATAGGGGGAGAGATTACTTACCATTAACTCTTTGCCTAATTTAAACCGCTCACAGCGGATCTCTCATCACAGCCCAGCAAAGTACAAAATCTGATGGTTAGTTCAATATATTTGTCAGAATTTTTTTTAGATGAGGCTTGATAATTTGTATTATTTGTATTTTTTCCAAATGTTCCCAATTTCGAAGAGAAAGTTCCCGGGTTCGAGAAAGTTCCCAACTTTTATAAATGACAATACGCCCATCAATATATAACACAAAGGGGTTGGATGTTGAAGTTGCCTGATAGTACTTGTTGAAATCGAATCTATTTTTAGATTCTTCCTTGTGTGTAAATGAATGGGTCACTTCGTTAAACTAAAGCAGGTGTCATGTCCTACACAGCCCAAAGGAAATATTGTTAAATAGGAAAACGGAACTAAGATTTCTTCCTTTCTCTCTTTCTTATTTCATTTCTTTTATATTCTTGCTTTTCTTCTTTTCTTTCTTGCCTCTTCTTTCTTTCTTCCTTTCTTCTTTCATTCCTTCCTTATTGTCTTTCCTTTTTCTTCCCTTTTTTTGTCTTTCCAGATTTCCTGCCTCTCTTCCTTGCCTTTTCTTCATTCCTAAATTAATTCATTCTTTTACAATACCCCCTCTCTCTCTTCTTTTCTCTCTCTCTCTCTCTCTCTCTCTCTATATATATATATATATATATTATATATAATATATATATATAGAGAGAGAGAGAGAGAGAGAGGAGAGTGAGAGAGAGAGGAGAGAAAAGTAGACAAACACGGGATGTTATGGAAACTGGATGTTTATTGTCGACGATGCAACGTTTCGGCCATTTAGACCATCACCAGGACCAAAAGCCCAGAAAGAAATATATATATATATATATATATATTATATTATATTTCTTTATTCATTTTTTTCCTTTTCACCCTACTGTATTTCTTGCTTTTCTTCCTCTCTTCCTTGTCAATTCTCCTTCCTCCTTCCCTCCCTCCTCCTCCCTCCCTTCGTTTCTTTCTTGTTTATTCCATCTAAAAGACAAAACAATTTATCCTAAAAATATACAAGAAAATCTTCACCTTTAAACAATCGTGTTTGCTAGAAAGTTTTGAAGTTTCAACATCAATTTAACTGAAACTTTGTGGCAATTTCCCTATATAATATCTTACCGGAGTGTGTTACTTCTGATGGCTGGAGAGTCTAAGAGAAAAGAGAATTTTGAATTTGGCAGTACATGTTATTTATACTACTGGTCGTAACGCCCCCTAGTGACTGAACGGAAAACCGTGACAAGTAAGGAAAATAATTCCAAACTTGAAACTTTTGAATTTGGAACATGAATTCAACTGATAATTTTTGAAAATATCTGGGAAAGCTTTAAATTTTCCGAACGATCCTCGAATGCAAAATAATTTGGCATTAAATAACCTATATAAAGTTGATATGCCTTTAAATTAGATAACCAAGCCACCTATTCCCTCAAGCAAACCGACGTCTGAAAATTCTAACACGAAGTTTCAGCAAGACAATCTGTTAAAGACTCGTCATGCAGATGAGTATCGATTTAGCCAATGACATTGCAAGGATTAGTCACGTGTCACCTCGATAAATCATTGTCATTGGATCGATCGTTCTTCATCCATCGAATATTAATGATACTGCGGAACCGATATAACATTGTGCGATTTCTCGATAACCAATGGAAATTTCAATCATTCAGTCGCAGTTGAGTTGTAGCATAGGATGTGACGCATTAATGTGGACGTTTTCAGTGACACAACGCATGTGCACAGACACTTTGTAGATAAAATTACATATTCATATGACAGAGATTCTTTTAAATTTTACAAATAAATGTTGATGTGAGCGAAATATTGTATTTGATTAATCACTCAAACTGTATTCGAAATATGAACAGACACAGATAGATCGATAATAAGAGAGAGAGAGAGAGAGAGAGAGAGAGAGAGAGAGAGAGAGAGAGAGAGAGAGAGAGAGAGAGGGAGGGTGGATGACGAGATATAGATAGAGAAAGACAGAAAGATAGAGAGAGATGAAAAGACAAATAAATAGATATGAAGAAATTGAGATAGATAGATTGATAGGTAGATAATTAGATAGATAGATAGATATGAACAGACTGAGATAGATATAGATAGATAGATATGAACAGACTGAGATAGATATGAACAGCCAGAGATAGATCGATCGATTGATAGATAGATAGATATGAACAGACTGAGATAGATATGAACAGCCAGAGATAGATCGATCGATTGATAGATAGATAGATATGAACAGACTGAGATAGATAGATATGAACAGCCTTAGATAGATCGATCGATCGATCGATAGATAGATAGATAGATAGATAGATATGAACAGACTGAGATAGATAGATAGATAGATAGATAGATAGATAGATATGAACAGACTGAGATAGATAGATAGATAGATAGATAGATAGATAGATATGAATAGCCTGAGATAGATCAATCGATCGATCGATAGATAGTTAGATAGACATGAACAGAAATCAATAAAGAGAGAGAAGGATGACGGAGAGAGAGAGAAACAGAGGGAGTATGACAAGATATAGATAGATAGAGACAGAAAGATAGAAGGAGATGAAAAGTCTGATAAATAGATATAAAGAGACTGAGATAGATAGACAAATATGAACAGAGCAAGATAAATAGAAGGAAAGAGAGAGAGAGAGAGAGAAAGAGAGAGAGAGAGGGGGGAGAGAGAGAAAAGAGAGAGAGACGAATGAATGAATATGAAGCTTGTAAGCTGTGAGTGGATTGATATAAAGATATATATATATATATATATATCCTATTGAAATTGTTGCATCTTCGCAGTTGAACAACAAGCGAATCATATTTAAGTCGATCAAATGCCAGTTACTCTGCCAATATCAAGTTGAAAGTCAGTCAGATTTTCAGCTGGTTAAATTACCAAAATGACTTAAAAGCAAAGGAGGGTGGAAGGGGTGGATGAAACGAGGAACGAAAGAATTAGCAAATAGGTGGAGGGGGAACAGAGGGAAGGAAAGAAGAAGAAAGAAAGAAGGAAGGAAAGAAAGCATGAGAAAAGGCGAATAGGGAGAAACAGATGGGGAAGAAGACGAAAGAAAGAAAGAAAGAAAGAAAGAAAGAAAGAAAGAAAGAAAGCATGAGAAAAGGCGAATAGGGAGAAACAGATGGTGAAGAAGACGAAAGAAAGAAGAAAGAAGAAAGAAGAATAGGCAAAGGTCACGAGGGAGAAACATAGACTGAAGAAGACGAAAGAAAGAAAGAAAGTGCAAAGATAAAGTAGGAGAAATAGAGGGACAAGAAAGATAGATATATATATACGGTAATAACCTAGCTAACCTTCACCATAAGGATCTTCAGGGTTAAATCTACTGGATTGATCAAGATATTGATTAATTGCAGTCGATTTCACGTAATCCAGTGGATTTAACCCTGAAGATCCTTATGGTGAAACTCGAGTAGTTTATTACCGTGTACCTCTATGATAATATATTTTGCTCTACTAACGTATTGAGCACTTTATATTTGTTATACCGCTGCCTTATCATTGTGAAACTTGAATCAACTAACCACTGCGACCATTTTCACCGGTATGTCACTTTTTCCACAAATACTATATATATATATATATATATTCAGGGATTGACATTTTCTCTATTTGTTTAGCCTTACATTTGAAGATATACGCCCGCCTAGATTCATTAATTATTGACTAATTAATTTTCAAAAATTAGGTATGACTTCAATTAAGCACATATCCTCCAAAAATTGTCGTCTAAAAGCCATATCAAATAAACACATTGTTTATTTACGTACTCTCATATATATATATATATATATATATATATATATATATATTATATATATATAAATGTACATTCAAACGTGACCAGTACATTTGTTTACAGGAAACTATTTTCTGGTTAAATTCATCACCTTTAAATGTACATTTTTCTTAACAGAATGTTTTTGTGACGTCATTTTTCTCATACTTTTTTCACATAGAAACATATAGATGTTTTTTTTCAACAACCAAACATCTTTTTCTTTTTTTTATGATATTGTCCTGAAGAAGGTCTTATATAAACCGAGACGTTTAAACGTCGACATAAACATAATAAATTAATATTTTTGGAACATTTTGTTTTCTGATTTCTTTATATCGTCGTATTAATATCCATATTTTACCCCCCCCCATATATATATATATATATATATATATATATATATATATATATATATATATATTATATATATATATATTGGGATTTCTATAAGAGAAAATTATCTTTCAGTAGTCAACAAAACTTGAACTATTTTGATCCGGTTTTCATATGAATGGAATTTTCTTCTATTAACATTAAACGCAAAGAAAGAAAGAAAAGAGAAAGAAAGAAAAGAAAAGAAAAGAAAGAAAGAAAAAGAAAGAAAGAAAGAGAGAAGAAAAGAGAGAAAGAAGAAAGAAAGAAAAAGAAAGAAAGAAAGAAAAGAAAGAAGAAAGAAAAAAAAGAAAGGAAAGAAAAGAAGAAAGAAAGAAAGAAAGAAGAAGAGAGAAAGAAAGACTTGTGTATATTTAAGAAGAAAGAAAGAAAGAAAGAAAAGGAAAGAAAGAAAGAAAGAAAGAAAGAAAGAAAGAAAGAAGAGAAAAGACTTGTGTATATTTAAGAAGAAAAGAAGAAAGAAAAAAAGAAAGGAAAAGAAAGAAAGAAAGAAAGAAAGAAAGAGAGAAAGAAAGACTTGTGTATATTTAAGAAAGAAAGAAAGAAAGAAAGAAAGAGAAGAAAAAGAAAAGAAAGAAAGAAAGAAAGAGAAGAGAAGAAAGAAAGAAAGAAAGAAAGAGAGAAAGAAAGACTTGTGTATATTTAAAAAGAAAGAAAAGAAAGAAGAAAGAAAGAAAGAAAGAAAGAAAGAAAGAAAGAAAGAGAGAAAGAAAGACTTGTGTATATTTAAGAAGAAATGAAAAATCTGTTTGTGTTGAGGACCTTCTAACATTGAAAAAAGAAAAACGTTGCTAAGCAACAACAAGCCAATGTTTCTCACTGATATCCCTTTCGTCATTTATTGAATAAAAAAGGAATTAGTAATCTAATCCGGGTTAAAAGTGCTGTAAAGGTAACTCGAAGCCGAACTTTTATTAGACCTTTTTTTCGATGCAGGTATCATTGGGGAACGAGAAAAATTTTCGTAAATGGTTTCGGGTTACCGTCACTGCGTTTTTAATCTGCAACAAATAATGTTCAGTTTCAACTGATTTTTTAAAAATGAAAAAAAAAATGAAAAAACCCGTATCAATGCAGTTTTGTGTGTAGGGATTTTAAATTTACACAAAAAAGTGTGACGTCATATTTTTGCTGATATAAAAAATAGACGGACAAATTTGGGAATTACTGACATATGGATTTGGAGAGAGAGAGAGAGAGAGAGAGAGAGAGAGAGAGAGAGAGAGAGAGAGAGAGAGGGGGTGAGAGCAACTGAAAGAGAGATTAGGAGAGGGGGAGGGAAAAAAGAGAAAGAAAGAATGAACGACAGAACAAAGTGAGAATAATGAAAGAAAGAAATAGTAATAGAAAAAGAGTTAGAAAGAGAGAGAGAGAGAGAGAGAGAGAGAGAGAGAGAGAGAGAGAGAGAGATATGGAGTGAGCAACTGAAAGACAGAGAGAGAGGGGGCAGGGAAAAAGAACGAAAGAGAAAGAGTGAGCAATAGAAAAAGAGTGAGAATGAGAGAGAGAGAGACAGACAGACAGACAGAGAGAGTAATAAAAAAAAAGAGAAAGAACAAAAGGTAAAGAAAGATTGAGAAATAGAAAGAGGGAAACAGAGAAAATGAAATATAAAGAAAGAGTTTGCTATAGAAAAGTGAGAGAGAGAGAGAGGGGGGGGAGAGAGAGAATGAAAGAGAAAGACATACTGAATGTATAAAAAGAAAAAGAGAGAAAAAGAAAGAGAAAGAAAGGGTGGATAATAGAAAGAGTGAGTGAGTGAGGGAGAGACTAAAAAGCGAGAAAAAGAGTGTGCAATAAAGAGAGAGAGAGAGGGGGGAGAAGAGAGAGAAAGAAAGAGAGGTAGAAATAAAAAGATAAAGAAAGAGAGAGTAATATAAAAAACAGAAAAGAAAAAGAAAGGAAGAGGGAGATATAGGAAAAAAGAAATAGTAAAAAAATACGAGAGAGAGAAAGAGAAAGAGAAAGAGAAAGAGAAAGAAAGAGAGAGAGAAAGAGAAAGAAAGAAAAGAGAGGAAGAGAGTGAAAGAGTTAAAAATGTGAAGAAAGGAAAAATGTAATGATATAACCGAAGAAAGGTTGATTGAAAAGATAAGGAAAAAGAAATAGACAACTACAGTAACAAAAAGGAGAGAGAGAAGAGAGAGAGAGAGAGAGAGAGAGAGAGAGAGAGAGAGAAGAGAAGAGAGAGAGAGGAGGAGAGAAAGGGAAAAAGGAAAGAAAGATTAAGAAAACTATTTTTACTGAATGATCTCAAGTGATTCATATCCACGTGTATTTTCACTGAAGGAAGAAGAAGAAGAAGAAGAAGAAGGGCGAGAAGAAGAAGAAGAAGAAGAAGGCGAGAAGAAGAAGAAGAAGAAGGGCGAGAAGAAGAAGAAGAAGAAGAAGAGAAGAAGGGCGAGAAGAAGAAGAAGAGAGAAGGGCGAGAAGAAGAAGAAGGAAGAAGAAGAAGAAGAAGAAGAAGAAGAAGGGCGAGAAGAAGAGAGAAGAAGAAAGAAGGGCGAAAAGAAGAAGAAGGGCGAGAGAAGAAGAAAGAAGAAGAAGAAGAAGAAGAAGAAGAAGAGAAGAAGAGAAGAAGAAGAAAGAAAGAAAACGAGATCAATGCTTTTTTCCCGCTGCTGATAGATAAATCGACTTGAAATGCAGGTTTTAGATAAGTTAAATAGGTTACCATATGTGACCGGGGTAACTTTGTAGATAGGTCGATTCGTTTAGTTATAGTGTTGAGTTTGTTAAGAAATTTAAAGGTAACGTTATCTGTGAGAAATCCAGAATTGGGGACATTTCTTTTTAATTTATGTATTTCATAATGCCAATTCTTTATGCCCAAGTTGAGTAACATGATATCACAGAATGACCCAGAAAAAACAGAACCCAAATTATTTATTTATTTTCCCATTAAACTAACCCTAAACCCCAACCCTAACCCTTGTTGGACTTAAACTTTAAAAAAATTAGAACTAAAAAACAGTTTTATTACAAAATTTGTGGGTTCTGTTTTTTCTGGGTCACCCAGTAATATTATGTGACTCAACTAGGGGGGTAGGGTTAGGGTTTAGGGTTTAGGGTTAGGGTTGGGGTTTAGGGTTTGGGTTAGGGTTGGGGTTTAGGGTTAGTTTGATTGGAAAATAAATAATTTGGGTTTTGTTTTTTCTGGGTCACCCTGTAATATCATGTTACTCAAAATGGAAATAACCGCCAATTCTTTATGCCCTAGTTACAAATAATAATGACAAAGTTTAAGTTGGTTATTTTCTTTAATGGTATATCAAATCTTGTGGGATGGTTAATTCCATAATATATATATTATATATATATATATATATTATATATATATATGCATATATATATATATATATATGGTATTTGTGGAAAAGGTGACTTACCGGTGAAACAGATCACAATGGTTAGTTGATGTAAGATTCGCAATGATAACCAACCGTTTATCGCAAAAAATACACACGTGCAATCAACTGCAATTAATCAATATCTTGATTAATCCAGTGGATTTAACCCTGAAGATCCTTATGGTGAAACTCGAGTAGGTTATTACCGTGTACATTTATCTTAATATATATATACAGCGGTTCCTTGATTTACGAGGGCCTCAACTTGAGAGTTTTCTGGGTGTCATTCGGTCGATATTTTGCTTTTTTATTGAGAGCTAAAATTTGAAGTAAGAGCGAGCTTCAGATACGCTTATGTTAATAGGTTCACTAAAACAGATTAACATTAGCTAAAATGTAACACAAGATCAGGGGAATGATACATACTGCGAGAATCGAACTCATTATTACCGTTTTGTAAGACTTGCTCGATAAGTACCCTACACGAGGTAGATGCTCTATAGGAAGATATTTTATCGAATTTTCTCTGTCTGTCTATCTGCCGGTCTTTCTTTTTATCTCTCTCCCTCTCTATATATATATGCAGGGTGTGTCAAAAAGGTATCAAGATTGAAGCTGTATTTACCAAGATAGGAATGAACTATAAATGTAACGTTAATTTTTTTCAGAATACAAGGTGTGTATAAAAATAAAGATTTCGAAGCTGTATTTAACCAGATAGAAACGAAGAATGAATGGCGCGTTATTTTTTTAGAATACAAGTTGTGTCAGAAAGTACCGAAAATCTTGATACTTTTATGACACCTATATATATATACATATACATATATATATATGTGTGTGTTTGTGTGTGTGTGTGTGTGTGTGTTTGTGTGTATGTGTGTGTTTTGTGTATGTGTGTGTGTGTGTGTGTGTTTGTGTGTGTGTGTGTATGAATAAAAAAATAAACAGAATGAACACTCCCAACTGAATAAATCTTGTACTTCAAAAAAAAAACCCCAAAAAACCCCAACTACAACCAATAATCCGCCTGAATATGACCATAGACGTGGTTAAAAGTGCTTGGGAACAAGATCTGGGACACTCCCTCTACCAGAATTACCACGATATAAGAAAAATCACAAACAAGGCTTGAACGTAAACGATTAACGATCATCATGAAGAAATATTCTCTGGTATTTAACACACACACACATACACACACACCACACACATACCACCACACACACACATATATATATAATATATATATATATTGTGTATTTTGGCAGCAATTTATTTTTCTAGGCATTATTATTTTAAGAAGGGGTGTAAGTTAAGTATATATATATATATATATATATATATATATATGTGTGTGTGTGTTGTGTGTGTGTGTGTGTTGTTAAATACATGGAATATTTCTTCATGATGATATATATATATATATATATATTATATATATATATATATATATATATATATTATTCTTGGTAATGAGGATCATTCTATTTTGTAGTTTAACCGTAGTGATACAGGTAAACCGTAGTGAAAGCTCAATGTGCTTAGTGCCAGTGAGTGGACGGATAGAGCAGTATATTGAATAAATGAAGACCCCCCCTCGGCCCCCAAAAGAAAATTGGAAATTTAAACCCCTGTATTTTCTGGGAATTTCTTCATCTTGCTCCCGTCTGATGATGTTGCGGTAATACAGTTGAAATAAATTATTACATTGAAACACATTTAATGTTTTTCTTCATTTATTAAACATACTAGCAAATATATGCATCCTCCGGGTGCAAGTGTTTAAGTTTTAATGTAATAAAATATTGTATTAAATTAGAAAGGCTAATGAAACTAAATAAGAATACAGATAAAAAGATTTGAAACAGAGGGAGTATAGTAAAAGATTTGAAACAGAGGGAGTATATAAAAAATGGAACAACTGAAACTTACTCTTCCATCACTCTCGTCTTTCATTGTTATTTATTCTAATTTAAGTATTTAGTTAAAATAGGAAGTAAAGAATAAAATGACAGTTATTTTATCTTGTTAATGGATTTCATCTAAGATTCATTGAAGAGATTTTTTGCTTATATTCATTAAATAAAACCAAACAGTTAGAAATCAATAATACTAAGCACATATTATTAAATTCGATTTTTTATATTAATATGCAAATTAGCCTTCCCGTTCACACTGTAAACCGCTATTTTGTTGTATATATAAATATAATTGCATGTTGTCTGCATGTAGACATAGTTAACAGTATTAATAATGTAAGACAATTTTATTAATAATTGAGGTTTAGATAAAATAAAATCATGGAGAATGTGATTCAATAACTAAGAGAATTGTGACTTGAGTAGGAATATAGTTTCTGTTACAGACAGAAAAACACACAATCTCCATTATAATAAGATAAGATAAAAATCTAAAAAAATTCTAAACATAATGCATTTTGCGGATTCCTTTATATAAATATTTAATTTTCTCCCGTTGGACCCATAAAATCACTTTATTTATATATATATATATATATATATATATATATATATATATATATATATATATATATAAAACGATGTTTATTCAGAGCCCATATAACGTTAATGTTATCCACAACAATAAAAACTCTTCTCTCTCTCCTCTCTCTCTTCTCTCTCTCTCTCTGGTGAAAACAATGCATGTTTTTCTCTTACCTACATACGTGAAATGAACTGAGTCAACTCGTCAATTCGTATACATCTATTGATTTTCTGTTTAGTATTTCTCATTCAAAATCTGGTTATTAACCGACAAAATCAAACCTGGGTCTGATTCATGACAAAATAGAAATAAAGTAGGCCAAATGGCCTATTGTCGGTATTAGCCGAACAGCGAGGGAGTCTATTCCCTTTTCATTAGCGCTAGACCAGGGAGATTATTTTTGCATCTATCAAGAAGAATAAGAACAATGAAAGTCTAAGAGAATAGAAAAATAGTAAAAGTGAGTAAAGTTGGCAGAGTAGCCTATTGTCGGTATCAACCGGACAACGAGGGAGTCTATTCCCTTTTCATTAGCGCTAGACCAGCTCAGCGAATGAATAGCACAGGGATCTGTGCGGCAACGAGAGGAGCAGACGGTAGGTGTGGCGCTCCACTTCAGATACTATAAACCAATCTTCTTGGTCTAATGCGAGTGAAATGAGGATAGACTCCCTCACTGTCTGGCTGATAACAACATTAGGCCACCTAACCGATTTTACTTACTTTAGACCATTGAAATATTTTTTTGCGTCTGAAGTGGAGCTCCCACTTACATTCAGCTTTTTTACTATACCGCACTGATCCATGATGTGCTACTCATGCGCTGAGTTGACAGGACGGGTAATTGACCGTGGACACTTGTGGTTCAACTTGGCGGATGTTCTACTGAATAAGGTAAAAGTCTATCCCCTTTTCACTAGTGCTAGACCAGGGATATTGTTTTTTTCTGAGGTGGAGTGCCCCACATACCATCAGCTCCCTACTTTACCACACAGATAAGATTACACAATCCGGGCTACCCATGCGCTGAGTTGGCGAGGACCAGCATCGAACCAGGAACATTGCGATTCCTGGCTGGGTCCACTACTAACTGAAACCAACTAGTACTAAACACTATTCATATTTACTTTATTCTAGTAAGACATATGGGAAGCTGGAGAAGATTGTTGTGCGCCAATCTTTTTAGGAAAGAATCACCAACATTTAAATCTTGGCGTTTAAAACGTTCCAAGATTTCTATAAAAAAATGAATAAATCCCCCCTCCCTCATTTCAATTAGGAGTCACGTGAAGTGATACTCCTCGCCACTATCAGCGCGACTAGTGTGCTTAGAAAGGCTCACTCTAAATCCTCGCTACCTAATAAGCGACTCGCGCTGGATCTTAGTCACAATCTCAAACCGACGATACTTGAACTTTATATTGGTCGAGAGAGAAGGGGAAGGGGTGGGGGTTTAAGTTGTGGGGGACCCAGTTATGCAAGTTGGGGGTGGGGCGACGATCCTGTTGAGTGGCCCAAAACAATTGGCGCGTTTTCGACGCACCGTTAAGCGCGAGTGTGGGGGTGTCATGTTCGATTTAAATGACATATTGACTTTACTGAAAGGTGGCGGGGCGGGGGTGGGTATAAGGAGAGGGTGATCATCCTCACGGGTCGGTGGAAACGACAAGCCTTAATTTAATCAATTTTAAAAAAGCCGTCTACTTTTTGTTGAATGAGCATTTTAAGCGTTTTTAATTATTATTTCCTAAAAAGAAAATATTCTTCTCTTTTATTTGTGTGGGCGAGTGTGTTAAAACATATTAGTATTCCTAATATTAATAATTATTATGATCTCAAGTAAATCTTTAAGTAAACTATTCAAAAAGATAAATGATTTACAATTATATGGTATTAAATATTCATATCCAATACTAATAATTATATGGTTCAGTAACTCATATCTAATACTAATAATTATATGGTTCAAATATTCTATCTATATAATAAATAGTGGATATTCCTATCTCTAATAAAATTATATGGTTTCAAATATTCCAATACAAATAATTATATGTTTCAAGTATTCCTATCTAATGCTAATAATTATATGGTTTCAAGTATTACTATTCTAATGCAATAATTATATGGTTTCAAGTATTAATCTAATGCTAATAATTATATGGTTTCAAGTATTCCTATCTAATGCTAATATTATATGGTTTTCAATTTATCTAATAACAATTATATGGTTTCAAAGTATTACTATCTAATGCTAATAATTATATGGTTTATTCCTATCTAATACGAGTATTATATGGTTTTTAAATATATTGGCATTTCAGTCTCGGAAGACTATATTAAAGTTTTTTGTGCCCCTGAAGTTACAGCGCCTCCTGTGACTGTGAGTCGATGTTTGAAAACTTCTCGACCACAATTCGCATTTGAAGGCTGTCCCTGAAGATGTTGATGTTCCGGTGCTTTGTTGGCCGCTGCTTTCTTCTGGACCTCTTAGCTTCATGGTATTGATTAGGTTTATTTAAATATTTAAAACCTATCTATTATATATAATTAGTGGATATTCATCTATATTAATAATTATATAGTTTCAAATATCCTATCAAACTAATAATTATTATGGTTTCAAATATTTCTTAATGTAATAATTATATGGTTTCAAGAATTCCTATCTGTTGTGGGGGTTTAAAGGTCAAATAAGAACAAACGACGGGCAACAAATGTAGGAAAATGTATTAACAAAAGAGTAGACAATTACAGTACAGAGAAGTGGGAAATACGTCGACATAGAGTTATGAGCTGACTTGCATCGGCTACTCTACAAGCCATAATTGTCCCTGTTACTTATAGTAACCGTCGGTGCATTTCCATTAGTCTATAGGGTATATCACCTATAACACTATCTAATGCTAATAATCATATGGTTTCAAGTATTCCTATCTAATACCAATAATTACATGGTTAATTTGAAAGCAATTATTATCTTCCTGAGAGTTTGGTTCTTTGCCATCAGCTTATGAGTAAAATAAGGTCAGATGTTGATTAAGATGTTATTTTGGATCGATGTGGATAATCAGAACGATTCGATAAGTTCTAATATAGAAGTGTTAATGTTTGGCATGACTGATTGATTAGATCAGGCCTCAGTGGTAAGGGTCAAAGTGAAGTATTTATGGGATTATGGACTTCTTAGCCAACAGGATCCCATCTCTAGGCCTCACAATTACACACCACACCAACAAGTGACCTCATTTTGTGGGAGTTTAAGACGTTTGTTTGAAAATGAAAACTTATTATAAACCTCTAGAGGAAATGCAGTCGACATGTTTTAAGTCTCACGACAAGTGAAATTGTATAGGGTTATGGACCTCTTGCCAAACAGAATACCGTCCCTAGGCGTCACAGTTACACCACCCATACCCAATAAGTGACTTGTTTTTGTGGGGCGTTTACCCCTCTGCGGGAACTGCAATCCACATGTTCGAGGCCTCATCGCCAGGAGGCAATTTAAACGTTCCTATGTGTGTTCACAACACATGAATTTGAAGCATTGACCGTAGCCGTCTGCAACGGTTAGGATGCTGTCTAAAGGATTTGCCAGAGCGATAGACAATAGGGATGGATACGAGAGAAATCAAGGAACCATGCTATCAGCATGCCTTGATGATGATAATGATGATGATGATGACGATCTTAGTATAGTATGGCACAAGGCCAAACATATGGGCACCTAGTGAGAATCGAACTCTAACAACGGTCTGCTAGGCTAGATTGCTAATCATTGCACCACTACACACACACACACACACACACAACACACATATATATATATATATATATATATATATATATATATATATATATAAAAGTGGAATGATATCAAGTGTACTGATAGGATTCAACCAAATTGAGAACTCATACGTCCATATAAAGATTTTGTATATATTTTTTACAATATACGGAGTATATAAATAAATTATATAAATAAAGATAGATACATTTAAAAAATATTTAAAAAAAAACAGAACTGATGAGGAGGAAAAGTCAAAAATAAATTTATTTTCTAAAGGTATATATATATTATATATATATATATATATATTATATATTATATATATATATATGTTGAAATGAAAAAAAAGGAAAGAAAAGTGAATGGATGAAACAGGATTATTTTATAACTGAACGTGTTTTTTGCAGGAGTTATCCATGCATACATGCATTCTATCTATTATTATTTGAATACAAAATAAAATAATAACAATAAAGAAGAACTAGAGAAATGTTTAGACAAAGAAATAACGGCCTTCATCAGAGTAAATCCTGATTGTTTTAAATGAAATCGGTTGAAAAACGGAGAATTTTTCATTTCGACATACCGTCCGATTCGCTTCCATTTTCAACTTACACACACACAAACACACAAACACGCCACACACCACACACACACACACACACACACACACACATATATATATATTATATATATATATATATTAATGTGTATGGTTTGTATTAGTATACTAGAAAAAGTAATTAGTATTTACGTACAGTGTTATTAGAAGAGTGTCAATCATCTTGTGACGGATGCAATCATTATCATCACAGCCTTCACGCATTTCCACGCTCACGCGCATGACATCATACACTACGCACAACAAAAATACGGCAACGTACAAACAAAACGAACATTCCACATCACGTAAACAAGCAACACAAGAATACAGTTTAAAAAACCACACATTTGACATTTACACCATTTCGTCATTAAAAAAACGATTTGTTAGCTGTTTAATGGAATGCTATTAGCAGGAAACCATTGGTAGTAATACGCCAAAAAATGAATAAAAGCTAAAACTTATATTTGTCACTTTCATTCAAATATATAGATATATATATATATATATATATAGATTATACAATCTATTATATATATATAAAAATAATATATATATATATATAATCAATTGAATTGGTATATGGATTATTTTGGACTCATAACTTAAAGTTTCATGGTTATGCAATCCTCAGATGAATCAAAATGGTTGAGATCTTAAAAACCAGTAGTCAAATGGTTGAGATTCTTAATTTGTTCTCTTATTCTTCTATATTCATATAATATACTATATATATATAATATGTATGTATGTATGAATATTTATGTTGCGCGCGCGCGTGTATGTGTGTGCACACGATAAAAAAGACCATAAAAATGTTTGAACTAAAGATCATTTCATGAGTGGAAGAGGGGCAAGAAGGACAGTTCACGCCTATACGATTTCCAACTCACCGGTATATATTAGGAGAGAGAAGAGAAGGAGGAGAGAGAGAGGGGGGGGGGAGAGATCGGAGGGGAGTAGAGAGAGAAGAGAGTTTAAAAATTTCCAATGCACGATAATTTATCAGCATGGAACCAGACGTTTGTGTGTGTTGGTGTTGCGCGATCGAACATTATCGTGAAACTGACAGTAAGCCAAGAAAGAAAAAAGCCTATACAGACTGCGTTTGCTTTTAGTGCGCTTTTAAAAGGCGATTTTTTGAAATTCACAAGTTTAGCAACTAAATAACAATCACACATTCACACACAAAACATAAACACAGGCACACCCAAATAAATACACAGGTCACAACACTCTAACACACCCAAAACGCGCACAGGCAACACACACATACACACACACACACATACACACACACACACACACACTACACACATATATATAATATATATATATATATATATATATATATATATAATATAGAGATAGAAGAGGAAAGACAACATACAGTAAAAACTTTAAAATCTAATATTCACTTCTTTTGATTTTAGGTCATCGTTTTTAGGAGATAAAAATTTCAAACTGGACACACACACACACAACAATACACACACACACACACACACACACACATATATATATATATATATGCATAAACATATATCCCTCAGTGTGTTTTTGTGTCAGTTGAAAATTTTTTTATCTCCAACGATGAACCAAAGTCAAAAGAAGTTGGAATAATAAAAAAGAAAATAATTATAAAGAAAGATACTGTTATGTTGTCTTTCCTCTTCTATTCTCTATATTATATATTATATATATATATATATATATATAATATATATATGTGTGTGTGTGTGTGTGGTGTGTGTGTGTATGTGGTGTGTGTGTGTATGTGTGTAGTGCCTGGCGCGTTTTGGGTGTGTTAGAGTGTTGTTGAGTGTTGTATTTATTTGGTGTGTGCCTGTGGTTTATGTTTGTGTGTGAATGTGGTGGCTTGTTTATTTAGTTGCTAACTTGGTTATTTCAAAATCGCCTTTTTTAAAAAGCGCCTAAAAGCAACCAGTCTGTATAGGGCTTTCTTCTGCATACTGTAGTTGTCACGAAATATCGATCGGCAGACAAACACCAACACCACAAAGTCCTTGTTCCATTGCTGATAATATTACAAAAGCATTGGAAATTTACTCTCTCTCTCTCTCCCTCCCCCTCCGATCTCTCTCCCCCTCTCTTCTCCCCCCTCTCTCTCTCTCTCCTATATTTACGGTGAGTTGGAAATCGGTATAGCGTGAAACTGTCATACTATGCACCTCTTCATCTCATGAATGAATCTTTAGTTCAAACATTTAGTAGGTCGTTTTTATCGTGTGCACACACATTACACGGCGCGCGCGCACATGATATTCATACAACAACAAAATATTATAATATATAAATTGATATAGATGAATAGGAGAACAAATTAAGATCTCAACCATTTGACTATGGTTTTTAAGGATTTCTCAACATTTGATTTTCATACTGAGGATTGCATTAACCATGAAACTTTTAAGTTATGAGTCCAAATAATCCATAACCATTACAATTGATAATATATATATATAATATTATATATATATATATATATTATATATATATATAGGATATGTATATATCATATATATATATATATATATTATAAAAAGTTTGAATGAATGACAAAATTATAAGTTTTAGCTTTTATTCATTTATTTTGAACGATATTACTACCAATGGTTTCCTGCTAAAAGCATTCATCAGCTAAACAATATGTTTTTTAAATGACAAGAAATGGTGTAAATGGTCAAATGTGTGGGTTTTTTTAAACGTATTCTTGTGTTGCGTGTTTACGTGATGTGAATGTCGTTGTTCTGTACGTGTGCGTATTTTGTTTGTGCGTATGTGTATGATGTTCATGCCGCGTGAGCGTGGGAATGCGTGAAGGCAATGTGATGATTATGATTGCATCCGTCACAGTATTGAACATCTCTAATAACACTGTACGTTTAAATTACTATTACTTTTTCTAGTATACTAATACAACCCATAACATAATATATTATAAAATATATATATAGTATATGTGTGTGTGTGTGTATTGTGTGTGTGTGTGGTGGTGTGAGTGTGCGTGTTTGGTGTGTTTGTGTTGTGTGTAAGTTGAAAATGGTAAGCGAATCGGACGGTATGTCGAAATGAAAAATTTCTCCGTTTTCAACCCGATTCATTTAAAACAATAAGGATTACTCTGATGAAGGGCCGACTTGGATACTAACAAAATTTCTTAGTTTCTTTATTATTGTTATTTATTTTATTGTACAAAATAATAATAGATAGAATGCATCTATGCAGGATAAACTCCTGGCAAAAACACGTTGTCAGAGAAAAAAAAGAATAAATCGTTTTATCATTCAACATTCCTTTCATTCAACACACACATATATATAATATATATATATATATATACTATATATTAATATATATACTATAGTATTAAATACCTTTAGAAAATAAATTTATGACTTTTCTCCTCATCCAGTTCTGTTGGTTTTTAAAAAAAATTTTTTAAATGTATCTATCCTTATTATATATCTATTTATAATACTCGTATATGAAAAAAAAAAATTATGGACGTAGAGTCTTCAATTTTGGTTGAATCCTATCAAAGTACACTTGACACCACATATATATAAATATAAAAAATTAATATATTATATGTTGTGGCCTGTGGTGTGTGAGGGCAAATAGCAATCTAGCCTTAGCAGACCGTTGTTAGAGTTCGATTCTCACTTGGTGCCCCATATGTTGGCCTTGTGCCATACTATACTTAAGATCGTCATCATCTCATCATTACTCATCATCAAGGGCATGCTGATAGCATGGATCTCCGAGCCGATATCATCCTATTGTCTATCGCTCGCAAATCCTTAGACTAGCACAACCGGCAGACGGCACCGGCAAGCTTAAACAGGTGAACACACAAGAGACATTAAATTGCCTCCTTGGCTGGAGCCCGAATGGGATGCAGTTCCTGCTGAGGTGTAAACGCCCCACAAATAATAAGGTCACTTATTGGGTATGGGAACGGAAGCTAGGGACGGTTTTGTTGGCTAAGAGTCCTAACCCTATACTATTTCACTTGTCAGTGAGACTAAAAAACATGTCGACTGCATTTCCTGTAGAGGGTTATAATAATTTTTCATTTTCAACAAACGTTCTTAAAACTCCACAGAAATGATGTCCAACTTGTTGGGTGTGGTGGTTGTTGTAATTGTGAGCTAGGATGGGATCCTGTTGGGCTAAGAAGTCCATATCCCATAAATTACTTCCACTTTTGACCCTTAACTCACTGAGGCCTTGGATCTAATCAATCAGTCATGCCAAACATTAACACTCTATATTAGACCTTATCGAAATCGTTCTGATTATCCACACGATCCAAATAACCATCTTAATTCAAACATCTGACCTTATTTTACTCATAAGCCTTGATTGGCAAAGAAACCAAACTCTCAGCAGATTAATAATTGCTTTCAAATAAACCATGTAATTATTAGTATTAGATAGGAATACTTGAAACCATATGATAACAGAAAAGTAAGGTGATAACCAAGACTTAATGGAATTAATGGCCCCACCCGGACGGGGTTACTATTAAGTACAGGACAATTATGGCTTGTAGAGTAAGCCAATTGCGGATTCAGCTCATAACTCTATTGTCGTGACGTAATTTCCCATTCCTGTACTTGTAATTGGTCTACTCTTTTGTAATACATTCTACATTTGTTACCCGTTTCATTTGTTCTTATTGACCCTAACCACACGATAGGAATTCTTGAACATATAATATACATTAAGAATATTTGAAACCATATAATTCATTAGTATTTGATAGGAATATTTGAACTATATAATTATTAATATAGATAGGAATATCCACTTTATATATAGATAAGAATATTAAAACCTAATGCAACCATAAGCAAGAGGTAGAAGAAGCAGCGGCACATAAGCACCGGACATCAACATCTTCAGGACAGCTCAAAGCGAAATGTGGTCGAGAATGTTTTTTCAAACATTGGGACTCCACAAAGTCACAGGAGGCGGCTGTAACTTCAGGGGCACAAAAACTTAATATAGTCTTTCGAGACTGAAATACAATATATTTAACCAAATAAACTCGTTTAGATAGGAATATTTGAAACATATAATTATTAGCATTAGATAGTAATACTTGAAACCATATAATTATTAGCATATAGATAGTTATTACTGAAAACCATAAATTTATTAGCTTAGATAGTAATACTTGAAACCAATAATTATTAGCATTAGATAGTAATACTTGAAAACATATAATTATTAGCATAGATAGTATACTTGAAAACCATATAATTAATTAGCATAGATCAGGAATACTTGAAACATATAATTTATTGTAATTAGGAATATTGAAACCATATATTTATTAGAGAAGAAACCACAAATATAGAAGGAATATGAACCATATAATTATTAGTTAGAATGGAGTACTTGAAACCATATAATTATTTAGTATGGAGAAAAAACCATATAATTGTAAATCATTTATCTTTTGATAGTTACTTAAAGATTACTTGAGATCATATAATTATTAAATTAGCGAATACTGAAACCACAAAACAACAAGATTTTTAACACCCTCGCCCACACAAATAAAAGAGAAGTATGTTTTTCTTTTTAGGAATAATAATGAAAAACGCTTAAAATGCTCAATTCAACAAAAAGTTAGAACGGCTTTTAAAATTGATTAAATTTAAGGCTTGTCGTTTCCACCGACCGTTGAGGATGATCACCCTTCTCCTTTTAAAACCCACCCCGCCGCCCACCTTTCAGTAAATCCAATAGTCATTAAATCGAACATTGACACCCCACACTCGCGCTTAACGGTGTCTGCGTTCGGAAAACGCCCAATTGTTTTTGCCACGGCAACTGAGGATCGTTCGCCCCCACCCCACAACTGCATTAACTGGGCCCCACAACGTAAACCCACCCCTTCCCTCTTCTCTCTCACCAATATAAGTTCAAGTATGTCGTAGAGTGCTAAGATCCAGCGCGAGTCGCTTATTAGTTAGCTAGATTTTTAGAGTGAGCCTTTCTAAGCACACTTAGCGCGGCGATAGTGGGCGAGGGAGTATCACTTCACGTGACTCTATTGAAATGAGGAGGGGCGGATTTTATCATTTTTTTAATAGGAAATCTTGGAACGTTTTTTAAAACGCCAATTTAAAATGTTGCATGCATTCTTTCCTAAAAAGATTGGCGCAACACAATCTTCTCCAGCTTCCCATATGTCTTACTAGAATTAAAGTAAATATGAATAGTTTTTAGTACTAGTTGGTTTCAGTCGTAGTGGACCGCAGGAACGCAATGTTCCTAGTTCGATGCTGGTCTCACCAACTCAGCGCAATGGGTAGCCCGGATGCAGTAATCTATATCTGTGCTGGTTAAAGTAGGAGCTCGTAGGTTATGTGTAGCTTCCACCTCAGAAAAAAAACAATATCCGTCTAGCACTTAGTGAAAAGGGATTAGACTTAACCTTACTTCAGTAGAACATCCGCCAAAATTGAACAACAAGTGTCTCCACGGGTCAATACCTGTCGTGCCAACTCAGCGCATTGAGTAGCCACATCTTGGATCAGCTGTGTATAGTAAAAAGCTGAATGTAGGTTGGCGCTCCACTTCAGATGCAAAAAAATATTTTCAATGCTTTAAAGTAAGAAAAACGGTTGGGGTGGCCTTATGTTCGTATCACAGCAGCGAGGGAGTCTATCCTCATTTCACTCGCATAGACCAGAAGATTGGTTATAGACTGAAGTGAGCGCCACACATAACCGTCTGCTCCTCACGCTACCGCACAGACCCTGTTGCTATTCATTTGCTGAGTGGCGAGGACCAATATAGAACCTGGAACCTTTAGGTTGCCAAGGTACGCGCTACAAATGAGATTCCGTCGCCGGCGATAACCGACATAGGCAACACTACCTTACTTTACTCACTTTTACTATTCTTCAATTCTTGTCTTATTCACAGATAGATGCAAAAACAACCCGGCAGCGCAGTGAAAAGGGATAGACTCCCTCGCTGTTCGGTAATTACCGACAATAGCCATTTGGCCTACTTTATTTCTATTTTGTCATGAATCAGACCCAGTTTTGATTTGTTCGGTTAATAACCAGATTTTGAATGAGGAAAAATACTAAACAGAAAATTAATTAGATGTTTTAATACGAATTTGACGAGTGACCGTATTTCCAGTATGTAGGTAAGAGAAGAAAAACATGCATTGTTTACTATCAGAGAGGAGAGAGAGAGAGAGAGAGCAGAGAAGAGAGAGAGAGATGAGATCGAGAGAGGAGAGAGAGGAGTTTTATGTGTGGATAACATTAACGTATATATGGGCTTGAATAAACATTCGTTTTATATATTATATATATATATTATATATTATATATATTATATATATATATATATTATATATATATATAAAAGTGATTTTATAGGGTCCAACTGGAGAAATTAAATATTTATATAAAGGGAATGTCGCCAAAATGATTATGTTATAATTTTTTAGATTACTATATGTATAAATAAATGGAAAGAATAAACATTAAATGTGTTTCAATGTAAAATTTATTTCAACTGTATTACCGCAACATCATCAGACAGGAGCAAGATATAGAAATCCCAGAAAATACAGGGGTAAATTCCAATTTTCTTTTGGGCGTCGCGAGGGGGGGGTCTTCATTTATTCAATATATGCTCTTGCTCTATCCGTCCACTTCACTGGCCACTAAGCACATTGAGCTTTCACTATCGGTTGTACCTGGATTCACTACGGTTAGACTACAAGAGAATGAATCTTATTACCAAGAATAATATATATATATATATAATATATATATCATATATATAATAAAAAATATAAAAAAACATCATGAAAGAAATATTCCGTGGTTTTAACAAAACACTCACACACCAACAACAACACACACACCCCAAAACCACCCCAAACACACATATATATATATATATATATATTTAGTATGTATACACTTAACTTACACCCCTTCATTTAAAATATAATGCCATAAGAAAATAAATTGCTGCCAAATACACAAATATATATATGTATATATATATATATATGTGGTGTATGTGTGTGTGGTGTGTGTGTGTGTGTGTGTGAAAAACCAGGGATATGATGATGATCGTTAATCGTTTACGTTCAGCCTTGTGTTGATTTTTCTCTCTGCTTTT
>CM042166.1:4722654-4732654 GCA_023376005.1 Doryteuthis pealeii
TATATGGTTTCAAGTATTCCTATCTAATGCTAATAATTATATGGTTTCAAGTATTACTATCTAATACTAATAATTATATGGTTTCAAGTATTCCTATATAATGCTAATAATTATATGGTTTCAAGTATTCCTATATAATGCTAATAATTATATGGTTTCAAGTATTAATGTCTAATACTAATAATTATGTGGTTTTAAACATTCCGATCGAATTTTAATAATTATATGGTTTCAAGTACTCCTATCTAATACTAATAATTATATGGTTTCAAATATTCCTATCTAATACGAAGTATTATATGGTTTTAAATATATTGGCATTTCAGTCTCGGAAGACTATATTAAAGTTTTTGTGCCCCTGAAGTTACAGCGCCTCCTGTGACTGTGGAGTCCGATGTTTGAAAAACCTTCTCGACCACAATGTCGCATTTGAAGGCTGTCCCTGAAGATGTTGATGTTCCGGTGCTTTGTTGCCGCTGCTTTCTTCTGGACCTCTTAGCTTCATGGTGTAGCATAAGGTTTTAAATATTCTTATCTATATAATAATAGTGGATATTCCTATCTATATTAATAATTATATAGTTTCAAATATTCCTATCAAATACTAATAATTATATGGTTTCAAATATTCTTAATATTAATAATTATATGGTTTCAAGAATTCCTATCTGTTGTGGGGTTTAAGGGGTCAAATAAGAACAAAACGACGGGCAACAAATGTAGGAAAATGTATTAACAAAAGAGTAGACAATTACAGTACAGAGAAGTGGGAAATACGTCCGACAATAGAGTTATGAGCTGACTTGCATCGGCTTACTCTACAAGCCATAATTGTCCCTGTTACTTATAGTAACCGTCGGTGCATTCCATTAGTCTATAGGGTATATCACCTATAACACTATCTAATGCTAATAATCATATGGTTTCAAGTATTCCTATCTAATACCAATAATTACATGGTTTAATTTGAAAGCAATTATTATCTTGCTGAGAGTTTGGTTCTTTGCCATCAGCTTATGAGTAAAATAAGGTCAGATGTTGATTAAGATGTTATTTTGGATCGATGTGGATAATCAGAACGATTCGATAAGTTCTAATATAGAAGTGTTAATGTTTGGCATGACTGATTGATTAGATCAGGCCTCAGTGAGTTAAGGGTCAAAGTGAAGTATTTATGGGATTATGGACTTCTTAGCCAACAGGATCCCATCTCTAGGCCTCACAATTACACCACCCACAACCAACAAGTGACCTCATTTTGTGGGAGTTTAAGACGTTTGTTTGAAAATGAAAACTTATTATAACCCTCTAGGAAATGCAGTCGACATGTTTTAAGTCTCACCGACAAGTGAAATATGTATAGGGTTATGGACCTCTTTGGCCAAAAGAATACCGTCCCTAGGCGTCACAGTTACACCACCCATACCCAATAAGTGACCTTGTTTTTGTGGGGCGTTTACCCCTCTGCGGGAACTGCAATCCACATGTTCGAGGCCTCATCGCCAAGGAGGCAATTTAAACGTCTCTATGTGTGTTCACAACACATGAATTGAAGCATTGACCGTAGCCGTCTGCAACGGTTAGGATGCTGTCTAAAGGATTTGCCAGAGCGATAGACAATAGGGATGGATATCGAGAGAAAATCAAGGAATCCATGCTATCAGCATGCCTTGATGATGATAATGATGATGATGATGACGATCTTAGTATAGTATGGCACAAGGCCAAAAATATGGGGCACCTAGTGAGAATCGAACTCTAACAACGGTCTGCTAGGCTAGATTTCTAATCATTGCACCACTGCACACACACACAGACACGCACACACACACACACACACACACACACACACACATATATATATATATATATATATATATATTTATATATATATATATATATATATATATATATATATATATATATATATATAAAAGTGGATGATATCCAGTGTTACTTTGATAGGATTCAACCAAAATTGAGAACTCATACGTCCATATAAAGATTTTTGTATATATTTTTTACATATACGGAGTATTATAAATAGATATATAAATAAAGGATAGATACATTTAAAAAAATATTTAAAAAAAAAAAAAACAACAGAACTGATGAGGAGGAAAAGTCAAAATAAATTTATTTTCTAAAGGTATATATATATATATATATATATATATATATATATATATATATATATATGTTGAAAAAAAAATAAAGGAAAGAAAATGTTGAATGGATGAAACAGGATTTATTTTATTTTATTTTACTGACACGTGTTTTTGCCAGGAGTTTTATCCATGCATACATGCATTCTATCTATTATTATTTTGAATACAAATAAAATAAAATAACAATAATAGAAAGAAACTAGAGAAAATGTTTAGTATACAAAGAAATAACGGCCTTCATCAGAGTAAATCCTTATTGTTTTAAATGAAATCGGTTGAAAACGGAGAATTTTTCATTTCGACATACCGTCCGATTCGCTTCCATTTTCAACTTACACACACACAAACACACAAACACGCACACACCACACACACACACACACACACACACACACACACATATATATATATATATATATATATATATTAATGTGTATGGTTGGTATTAGTATACTAGAAAAAGTAATAGTAATTTAACGTACAGTGTTATTAGAAGAGTGTTCAATATCTGTGACGGACGCAATCATATCATCACAGCCTTCACACATTCCCACGCTCACGCGCATGGCATCATACACATACGCACAAACAAAAATACGCACACGTACAAACAAAAAGTACATTCCACATCACGTAAACACGCAACACAAGAATACAGTTTAAAAAAACCACACATTTGACCATTTACACCATTTCTGTCATTTAAAAAAAAACATTTCGTTTACCTGATGAATGCTTTTAGCAGGAAACCATTGGTAGTAATATCGTTCCCAAATAAATGAATAAAAGCTAAAACTTTTATTTGTCACTTCATTCAACTATATATATATATATATATATATATATATATATATATATATATATGTATGTATGTATGTATGTATGTATGAATATTTATGTGCGCGCACGCGTGTATGTGTGTGCACACGATAAAAAAAACGACCTATAAAAATGTTTGAACTAAAGATTCATTCATGGGTGAAGGGGTGCATAGTAAATGACAGTTTCACGCCTATACGATTTTCCAACTAACCGGTATATATGAGAGAGAGAGAGAGGGGAGAGAGAGAGGGGGGGAGAGAGAGAGAGGGGAGGGGGAGAGAAGAAAGAGAGTTAAAAATTTCCTATGCAACTTTTGATAATATTATCAGCATGGAACCAGACGTTTGTGGTGTTGGTGTTTGTCTGCCGATCGATACATTATCGTGAAACTGACAGTAATGCAAGAAAGAAAAAAGCCTATACAGACTGGTTTGCTTTTAGGCGCTTTTTAAAAAGGCGATTTTTGAAATCACAAGTTAGCAACTAAATAACACATGCACACATTCACACACAAACATAAACACAGGCACACACAAATAAATACACACTCACAACACTCTAACACACCCAAAACGCGCACAGGCACACACACACACACACACACACACACACACACACACACACACACACACACACATATATATATATATATATATATATATATATATATATATAATATAGAGAATAGAAGAGGAAAGACAACATACAGTAATACAATTTCTTTATAATTATCATTTTTTTAATTATTCCCAACTTCTTTTGACTTTAGGTCATCGTTAGGAGATAAAAAATTTCAAACTGACAACAAAAACACACTGAGGGATATATGTTTATGCATATATATATATATATATATATATATATATGTGTGTGTGTGTGTGTGTGTGTGTGTGTGTGTCTGAGAATGGGAAATGAATCCGATAATATGAGGAAAAAATGAGTAAAGAAAAGAAATAATATATATATACATTTTATACATTTTTCCTATTATTATTATCACTATCATTTCAACTCCATCTGATTATTTTAATAATAATAATAACGTAAATCCGTATACATTTTGATAAACAGACCGAAACACATGTGTAAGTGATATCGATTAAAAGTGATATCGATAAAATTCATTTTTATCCATCTACATTTCTTTTCTTTACTCATTTTTTCCTCATATATATATATATGCATAAACATATATCCCTCTGTGTGTTTTTGTTGTCAGTTTGAAATTTTTATCTCCTAACGATGTCCTAAGGTCAAAAGAAGTTGAACTCAACGGCTCTTGGTTATGGACATTTTCTCGCCTATGCGATTTTCAAGTATATATATATATATATATATATATATATATATATATATATATATATATATATATATATTTATAACTCGTGTCGCCGTGTCTAATTCCTAGGACGACAACCATTACATCACGGGCACCTCCACTGCTATGTCAATATTGGAAAATCATGGGATGCTATTGATAGATTATCGATCTTATGAAAATCTGGTTGATTGGTTGATTGGCTGGTTGTTTAATTTTACGGTATGTCAACCCTTGTTGGGTTATTCTATGCCGAATAGGTTTTTGTTTAGTTCATTCTTGTTGGGTATTCAATTTTCTAAAATACTTTTTAAACTTATTTTTTAAAACTCATTTTGTATCTACTTAACCCATTGATAGGACCATAAAATTTACTATCACACGGGTCGGAGTGGACCTGGGAGTAATTGCAATGAAAGGGCACTTCACATTCCCTAGAGCTCCAGAATTGGAACTTCACCATGAAACAGTTTAACGTCATACCCAGGTCAATGAAAATCTGATCTCTTTGATAAGATAAAGCGAGAATACTTCCAGGTTGTGGTCTTGTCAGTGCTACTGTATGGCTGCACGAAGAACTTAGAGAAAAAGATAGATGGGAGCTACAAAAGGGTGCTGCGTGCCGTCTTCAAAATATTCTGGTTGCAGCACCCCACAAAAAGCGGCTGTGCAGCCACTTACCACCTAACACAAAAACCATCCAAGTAAGATGTACAAGACATGCTGGAAACTGATAAAGAATCCCGAACGAATTCATAAATGACGTTCTCCTGTTGATGGACACACCAGCGTAGGCCGACCAGCATAAACGTACATCTATCAGCTCTGTACGGGTACTGGATACCGTTGGGGAAGACCTGCCAGGAGCTATGACTGATAGGGTCGGTTGGAGAAAGAGAGAGAAGAGAAAGAAGATAGATAGATATTGAGAGAGATAGAGTGTGTGTGTGTGTCTGAGAGAGAGAGAGAGAGAGAGAGAGAGAGAGAGAGAGAGAGAGAGAGAGAGAGAGAGAGAATCATGGGAATCCATTCTTCCAGCATATTATGAAATGAAAATTTCAAAATTGATAAATAAAATTCAATTTCGGATAATTATTTGCTTGGCCACTTAAGCAACAGCAGGTACTGTAAGCAAACTATGTCCTTTATTTATCGAATAACTTGATTCGGCATTAGTAGAGTTGGTGAATAGCCTATTATTGATATCTGCCGGAAATCGATGGAGTCTATCCCCTTTTTGCTAGCGCTAGACCTGGGAGATTATTTTTGTTCATGTGGAGCGTCACATCTACCGTCAGTTCCCCCACTTTACCGCACCGATCATATTACCCAATCTGTGCTACTCATGCGCTGAGTTGGCAGGGACCGGTATCGAACCCGAAACCTTACGATTCCTAGGTGGGTGCTTTATGACCCGAAAAGCGTTCATATGTCATAAAACAAAACTATCAACCGGCCAATTTTATATAAAAGACAAACGTTATTAGATGAAATATTGGATCGAATTAATATAATCTCTTTATCTCTTAATCTGCGTCATGTACTTTTTAAGAAGTCCTTTAACACTACTACTACTACTACTACTACTACTACTAGTAGTAGTAGTAGTAGTAGTAGTAGCATTTGCTGCTGCTGATGCTGCTGTATTACATAACTGATCCATAGTACTTGATAACCTCTGTCATTATTCAATCATGTAGAAAATTTATGTGACAGGCAGTACCAATAAAAGATCAACATTCTCTTCATTCTAGAAATGTTTTAATGACACAATTCTTATTAGAAACACAATATAGCGAACAAATTATACCTTCAAAATCTGAAGAAGGCCGATTTCTCCCAAAAATTCAAACAAATCATTAAACCTCTGAATTATATATATATATATATATATATATATATATATATATATATATGTTGTAAACACGGTTTGTTTTGGAATGGCTTTTTGCCGATAATTTTTGGGAGAATAAGTGCTTAATTGGAGTCGTACCTAATTTTGAAAATTAATTAATTAATAATGAATTAGGCGGGAATACCTATTAAATGTATGGCTAAACAAATCGAGAAAAATCAATCTCTGTATGTACATTTCGGCCTATTAGGCCTCATCAGCAGAGCTATAGATCGGAAGACCGCCCTGTGCGTGATTTGAAACCGGACTGCCAAGCTGACAGGCCGATCCCATAACCCCTACACTAAACAGACTTCTTAGATTTTTATGATTTGTTTAGAGTAGGTTAATATTCCTCTTCTATATATATATATATATATATATATATATATTATCCTATTGCCGTTTTAACGTTTCCCTTGCAGTGGCATCAGTAAATAATCCAAAAGTGCTCAATATATTAAAAAAAGCAGTATTATTATTATTATTATTATTATTATATACAATCCAAGGATTAAGGGAAGAAATCTTCCGTACAAAATAATAGTTTTTAGTTGTAATTTACAGAGTGTTCTTATCATCAGAGTCACAGACCAAATTATATTAGAAATAATAGCAAAGGAGATTTGGGTAGAAAGCATAATAGACTATTTCAGGGCACCGAGAGGAATTAAGTAAGTAAGTAAAGTCGTTGGGGCGGCCTAGAGTCTATCCCCTTTTCAATAGCCCTAGAACAAGCGCTAGACCAATGAGATTGTTTTGGCGTCGGAGGTGGAGCGCCACACCTACCATTAGCTCCTTACTTTACCGCACAGATCCCTGTGCTACCCATACGCTGAGTTGGCGAGGACCGGTATCGAACTAGCAACCTTGTGGTTTCTAGCCGAACACTCTACCGACTGAGCTAACCCATACATATATAAACCGCCAGGATTATCTAAAGCTAAAAAGTAAAGAGTGCTCAATACCTAAGTAGAGCAAATAATTTGTTAATTTTAACTAGTTTAAGTCGCAACGATAAACCGTATAACTAAAGGCAGAGATGCGGACTGCATTCGGCGTGCTTGGTTTCCATTTATTAGTGGGGGGGGGGGGTGACAATTGCAACAGAGTACCTGTTTGTAATATGGGATATTGGTGTAATTTGGGGTACATATTGGAACTAAATTAGTGAGAATCAAATTTATATTTAAAAAAAATTAGAAATATATAATAAAAATAAAAATAAGATAATAGATTTAAATGGTGTTCTGTCTTTGTTTTTATTGGTTGGTTTAGTTTATGCTAATTCATTTGAATCACGATGGGAGGTGTTGTATAATCGTGCGTTTGTTCCATGTCTCTTTAGTCAGATCTTTGCCCTGAAGAGCACTAAGCGAAACTTTTAGTAAGTATATCTGACTCATTACGTTTAACTTTATATATATATATTATATATATATATATATATATATATATATAATAAATCTGAAGAGAGTTGTGATACTCAGACTCCAATGAATGTCCACCAACTAAGGCTGTTGTGAAAATAATAATAATAATAATAATAATAATAATAATAATAATAATAATAATAATAATAATAGGGAGAATCGAGACCATCCAGAATACAGCACTGCTGCAATCTGCCAGAATACTTAGAAGAGTCCTGGAGACCTGAGGAGACTTGTTGTCACTCAGACTCCAGTGAAAGGCCATCACCTAATGCTGATGTGAAAAACTCAAAAGGAGTGAATAATAATAATAATAATAATAATAATAATAATAATAATAATAATAATAATAATAATGTTCTAAGAAAAACTAAAGATAAGATCAAATGGATAGAGATATTATATAAAGTTGATATTTCGCTGTAAATCAGGAAGTGAAAAATGACGATAATCATCACTTGGTATTTCTATCTGGTGGTATTTTTTTTTTGTTTTTTTTACTCATCTTCTTTGGTCCGTGTCAACAGATTATTTTGCGACACAGATAAGATCTGCTTGGTTGATTTTACTTTCATCTTTTAAAGGTCAAAGGTGTGTCAGACATTTTGCTTCTTTCTTTCCTTCTTTCTTTCTTTCTTTCTTTCTTTCTTCTCCTTCGTACTGTCCTTTCATGTCTGGATTTACCTTCATGAACCTCTGAACATAAAACATGTCTGTCATTTCTAATCTCCTTGTTGCTAAGTGTGTACCTTTCTCGACGCACTTATTGCAAATTTATAGGTGGATACGACGTCTGGGAAGTGTACATAGAGATCATAAAACAATTTATTATATATATATATATATATATATATATATATATATATATATATATATATATATATAATATTATATATAGTAGCAATTCTAAGCATACAGTTCACAATATCATTGATAGAGTTTTATATTTGAGCTAAAGTAGCGTGGACATAGACTCAACAGCAGGTTACTGACAGTTTCTCACCTATGTAATCTTCAGTCTGAAGTCTGGTCTGAAGATCGCATAAGTGAGAAACTGTCAGTAATCAGGCATATATGCCACTTATGAGGGCTTGACAAAAGGACATTTTTATGTGGGCCCACCCACAGCCGAAACATATGGGTGGTTGGTGGAAAAAATTGCATCGATTCCGTCGGTTTCCACCACAAGGGGGGCGCCTCAGTCGCTTGGCAATAAACCCAGCCCTGTCCCCAAGGGGGCAAGTATTGCCTGGGGGAAGCCCCTGGGATCGACGCTGTTAATTAAAACTTACCCTGATCGAGCGGCCGAAGCTCACTGGACCCCGGCTAGGCCGGGTACATCAGAATTAATTCCGATGGCAGTAACCAGGTGTTGACTCCATATACACGCTGCCTTAACTTATATATATATATATATATATATATATATATATATATATATGTGTGTGTGTGTGTGTGTGTGTGTGTGTGTGTTTTAAATAACCAGGTTAGTTGGTGTTGGAATGATTCTAAGTAGGGCCGTTTTTGATATCGAAAATGGCCCAGTGCATGTTGAGACCACAATGCACAATAATTGGGGAATTATATACAGAGCAATACATTTGGGTAAGAAAAGGCTTAAATACCAGCCATATCAACTGTTATCAGGACCCGTAGACACATACACATATATATATATATATATATGAATATATGTGTGGTGTGTGTGTGTGTGTTAAAATATCGCAAGCATATATATATATATATATATATAATTGGTGTTGGGCACGTGGTGTTCTTCTGTAGTAAGGGACCATCTGTAGGAATAGTTGTAGGTACAATATTTGAGGTGTGTGAACGGACAGAACAATATAAATGAATAAATGAAGTAAAAGAGCTTCAATTTGCTTCATGTAATAATTGATCTATTTCAATTGCAACAAGCTTAGCTCGTTACAGCATTTTCTTCTTTTGCTCCGTGTTTGAATATGGTGTAACGAACTAAGCTTCTATCTGTTAAAATAAATTATTACATCAAGCAAATTTTAAGTCTTTTCCTTCATTTATTCACACACACACACACACCAAAACACACCACACACACACACAAACACACACACACATATATATATATATATATGTGTGTGTGTGTGTGTGTGTGTGTGGTAAATAGAAAAAAATGAATTTATTCTCGATTGTAAAGTCGACGTTTAAACGTTTTGGTTAATATCAAACTTTCATCAGGAAATATATATATATATATATATATATATATGTGTGTGTGTGTGTGTGTGTGTGTGTGTGTGTGTGTGTGTTGAAAGGATAAATAAATAAAGGAAAGAAAATGCTGAATGCAACAAATGTTGAAATAATTGGGGAATTACAT
>CM042166.1:4737654-4740154 GCA_023376005.1 Doryteuthis pealeii
AAACAAGCCGGAAGATACCGAGAGACATACTGACGGACAGATATGAACGGACTAAAATAGGGGCATAGGCGGATAGATAGGAATAGAGATAAATACATCAATAGATATATAGATATATATATATCGATATAAATACACAAAGATCAAAAGAATATATTTTCAAAGAAATATAGATAAATAAAGTTTGCCAGTGCTAAATCGGAACAGTAAGATTAATGAACTGAGAAATATATATATATATATATATATATATGTGTGTGTGTGTGTGTGTGTGTGTGTGTGTGTGTAGATATATGTAGATTATATACATATATTGTAGATTAAGAAATGTATCTGAGTTTAACTAAGGAATTACATCGAGTTAGTTCAGCGTAAGGTAGTGTCCTGATGAAATGATTTGGATTGAAACCATGGTAGACCATTAACATTTTTCCTCTACTAATACTATCTATCTATCTATCTATCTATCTATATATATATATATATATATATATATATATATATATATATATATATATTGGTAGCAACTTATTTAAGGAGGCTTTGTTACAAAATTGGGAATACCTTTGGTGTATACGTTCAAGACTTCTTCAGATTCCAGATGGTAAAAAGAACTGCGATAAACTTTCACACACAAATATAACTCGCACTGCAAAACAAACACATGAACAACAATAACCAATAATCTTCTAAAGACGACCCTGGACATGGTTGAAAACGCTTGGGTACAAAATACGGAGCATCTTCTCTATCATCTAAACCCTGATATAAGAAAAATAACAAGAAGGTTTGAACGTACACACTTAAATATCATTAAGAACAAATATTTCATTTTTTTTCTCAAATGTTTATATATATATATAATATATTATATATATATATATATATAAATTTTTGTGTGTGAAAGTTTACCGCAGTTCTTTCTACCATCTGGAATCTGAAGAAGTCTTGAACGTATACACTTAAAAACCACCAAAGGTATTCCCAATTTATTTGCTCTACTTAGGTATTGAGCACTTTTTACTTATTAGTTATTCTCCTGGCGGTTATATGTATATATATATCTTATATACATATATATACATATAAATTGTTTTTTTCTTTTGTCCAAATACTGTACCAATAGATTATTTTTTTGTTGGTACGACTATCTTGGTCTTTTCTTTTTTTTTTAATTTTTCTTCCCGGTTGATGTTTGGTAGTATATTTTTACAATCAAACTATTTGCTGTTTTTTTTCTCACCGCAAGGATTTACCAACACGCTTGGTATAAGCCATTCAAAACAAACCGTGTTTACAACTTATCATATCGTCGTGTAATAAAAGTCACTAGAAGTGGAATGTTAACCTACTCTAAACAATCATAAAATCTAAGAAGTCCGTTTAGTGTTGAGGTTATGGGATCGGCCTGTCAGCTTGGCAGTCGGTTTCAAATCACGCACAGGCGGTCTTCCGATCTATAGCTCTGCTGATGAGGCCTAATAGGCCGAAAATGTACATTCAGAGATTGATTTTTCTCGATTTGTTTAGCCATACATTTAATAGGCATTATTAATTAATTAATTTTAAAAATTATACGACTCCAATTACTTATTCTATTATCGGCAAAAAGCATTCAAAACAAACCGTGTTTACATATATATATATATATATATATATATAATATATATATATATAATGAATGAATATGAGTACCTCAAGATAGAAATTTGAATTTTTTCTTCATTTTTTTCCTCTTTCTGTCTGATATTTCAAATTTTGAAGATTTCATATCCGGTGTTGTTGATTTTGTTATCTCACTGATTTGTCAATATGAAATCTTCAAAATTTTAAAAATCAGACTGACTGTGACAAGAAAATCCCGAAATAGATCTAAATTTATATTTGAACTAAGGTACTCATATATTCATTTTTCTATAAAACTCCGTATATATAAAAAAAAATATATACACAAATCATTCTATACACGTTTGAGTTCTTAGTTTTAGTCAAGAAAACACTTGATACAATATATATATATATATATATATATATATATATATATATATATTATATATAGAGAGAGAGAGAGAGAGAGAGAGAGAGAGAGAGAGAGAGAGATTGCATTTGAGGATGAGAACGGCTAGATAATTCCTCTAGGTTCCCTGAAATAGTCTATAATACTAAAAATCTAAATCTTCTTTGTTAGTTTTTTCCTGATATATATATATATATATATATATATATATATATATATATATATATATATATATATATATAAGATGTCTGCCAAAAAAGTATTGATATTTTTGTACTTTTTGACACACCTTGTATTCTGAAAAAATTAACGTTCCATTCATTGTTCATTTTTTCTTGGTAAATACTACTTAAGCTTGATACTTCTATGACACTCCTTACACACACACACACACACACACACACATACATAATATATATATATATATATATATATATATATATATATATATGTGTGTGTGTGTGTGTGTGTGTGTGTGTGTGT
>CM042166.1:4745154-4755154 GCA_023376005.1 Doryteuthis pealeii
CATTAACAAGAAAAAAAACTGTAATTTTATTCTTTACTTCCTCTTCTAACTAAATACTTAAATTAGAAAAATAACATGAAAGACGAGAGTGAGGAAGAGTAAGTTTCAGTTGTTCCATTTTTTTTATACTCCCTCTGTTTCAAATCTTTTATTATACTTCCTCTGTTTCAAATATTTTTATCTGTATTCTTATTTAGTTTCATTAGCCTTTCTAATTTAATACAATATTTTATTACATTAAAACTTAAATACTTGCAACCGGAGGTGCATATATTTGCTAGTATATATATATATATATATAATATATATATATATATAAATATATATATATATATATATATTGATAATATAGTTTGCTATATTTATAAATTAAGGTTCTGAATATCATTTAGAGAACATGTATTTTTAAGTTAGGGTAGGGAAGACACAAAGTCCACGGTGCTTGGTAACTGTCAGTTTCTCAAACCAAGAGAAGTTTGAGCCTCACTGAGCTCTCCAATACAAGTGACCTTGATCCAGCCTAAGCTAAGTTTAGTAGATAATTTTAAAAGATCCAACCAACCAATCTGCCTAATACAGCACTGTAGCTATAAAACTCATCACACAGACCAATTCTCTAGAGTAGGGAGTTTGAGCCTCACTGGGCACTCCAATACTATTAACCCTGTGCCAGCCTAAGCTAAATATCTAAGTTTAGTAGATGATTTTTTTAAAATCCAACCAACCAAACAAGATGCCTAATACAACGCTGTAACTACCAAGAGTTGGAATATTTTTTGTATATATAAGCCGTGCTGCAATCCACCATTTAAATTTATGGACTGAGCGAGGTCACGTGGTTTAAATCTCAGCTAATCAACAGGGCGAATACGTGGTTAGTTGACTAGTTAACCATTGATATTGACAGGCGTCCATTTATTCGACATTGACGAACGGACCTATAACACTGAGGAACACCAAAGAACAACCAAAGGATCATACCCAATATCAAGGGACACCAAGGAGCAACCAAAGGATTCTTCACTAAGGATCGCGCTCTGTTTGAAGCTTAAGGATGGCCACAAAAATCGTAACAACAAGCTTATCATAGCAGGTCTTTGGGGATGCGGCCTTTGTCCATCCTTCTGATGTAGCCAAGCCAAACCAAACCAAAAGCCTCATAGGATTCTCCAATACTGTTAACCCAGTGTCAACCTAAGCTAGGTTTAGTCAATAATTTCGTGAGCGCTTGGTTAGCAACTGAAGCTAGTATATTTATTTCGTACGTGGTCGTTAGTGTGTTCGCTGTTCTCAGTTGTGAATTAGAACTAGACGATGCCAGAAGTCATAGAGATAGTTCCACTGCAAACTTGTGCATACTTGTGCATAATTCACCCTTCATTTACAAAAGGACACCTACCGGCGTTACTGCGCATGCGTTTACAAATGTGCACACAATGCCAATTATTGACACATTCTCTAACACACTCTTATTAGGTTCGGACGACGAACGATGGAGACGATGAAAATCTATCAAATAGTTTACAATTATATAAATGTACTAACACCGTCAACAGTGCTCGGTAATTGACAATTTCTCCCCCCTCTCTCTCTCGCTCTCTCTTTCTCTCTCTCTCTCTCTCTCTTTATCTCTCTCTCTCTCTCTCTCTTTATCTCTCTCACTCTCTCTTTCTCTCTCTCTCTCTCTCTCTATATATATATATATATATATATATATATATATGTATATATAATATAATGGAGATGCAGTCCCTATTTGTAGGTAACAGAAACTATGTCACTGCTTACGTCACAGTCACCTCGCGGTTTCGAGAATACTTGGGTTGGGGTTGTTTTAATAAAGAAAATAGAAAAACAACGAGTCTTTGTTAATTAATCAACAATAGATGAAAAGACCGAACAGCACAAAGAGAAAGAAGAAATCAACCGAAAGAAGAAGCCCAAAGGAAAATGGCCACCAAAAAAGTAAGAACTAATCTATCATCCCCTCATCATCGTCTTATATCTCCCCCTCTCTCTCTCTTTCTCTTTCTCTTCTCTCCCTCTCTATTTTCTCTCTCCCCTCTCTCTCTCCCACTCTTCCCCTCCCCTCTCTCTTCCTCTCTCTCCCTCTCCCCTCTCTCTTTCTCTCTCCTTCTCTCTCTCCGTCCCTCTCTCTCCCTCTCCCTATTCTCTCTCCCCTCTCTCTCTTCTCTCTCTTCTCTCCCCTCTCTCTTCTCTCTCTTCTCTCTCTCCACCCCCCTCTCTCTCTTCTCTCCTCTCTCTCTCTCTCTCTCTCATTTATATAACCAATATGTTAAGTAGGTTTATAACATTATAGAAATATTTCCACGGTGTACTGCAAGATTATTTTAGGAGATTTTTAGCACCATTTTTTTTTTTGGGGGGGGATCATGAAAAAGTTATCCATTTTTTATTATTGTTGTTTGTCTCTATCGGAACTTTAATGTGTGTCTTATAATAACTTCTTGCAAGGGAATATTTCGCGCCAAAAAAGAACCTGAATTTTTCATTTGAAATTCTAAATGCATTAGCAAGTGGTGCACGTGATTTGAATCTTCCTAACGTTTTCGACACGAGCTATATAGATATGTCCACATTGTGAGCTTTGCATATCTTATCATAATAGGGATTCGGTGTCTATCTGTAACCGAAACTACGTCCACCTTGTGAGCTTTGCATATCTTATTATAATGGAGATTCGGTGTCTGTCTTTAACCGAAACTACGTCCACCTTGCAAGCTTTGCCTATAGACATAAGAATCTGACTCTCTCTTTTGATGTGGAGTTTAATGGCCCCTTCATTGGCTGGTTGGATTTTACGGCATATCAACCCTTGTTGGGTTATTCTATGAGAAGACATTTTATTTTATTCATTCTTAATGGGTACTTAAATTTTTTTTCAAACTCATTTTTAACACTTTTTAAAACTATTTTTTTTCTATTTAACCCCTATCAGGTACTACCACTCCAGGTTAGAGTGAACCTTGGCGCAATGATGATGAAGGGGTACTCCACATCCCCAGAGTTCCAGAAATTTTTTTCAGGCGGAGCTTAACAGGTTTGAATTCAGAGTTTTCCTTCACCTAAACCAGTTACCTATACTAAGGTTAAAGAGCACAGTCTGCCCTTCGATTTACCCATGATATGGAAGAAGAATAGTCAGATTCATTCCTTTCCCAAAAGCATCAGCTATGTGAAATGCAAACAGCCTCGCCCAGGATTTGAACTTGTGTCACTGAGGCCATTTCCTAGCCAATTACATCACGGGAACCTTTTTTAAAAGAAGTACGACTGATTTGAATTCAGAGTTTTTCCGTAACAATGTTTAAAAGGATCAGTTTATCCATAGTTGAAAAGAGAATAGTCGGATTCATGCCTTTCCCAACGGTATTAGAGCTATGTGAAATGAAAGCAGTCTTGTTCAGGATTTGAACTCGTCTCGCTGTGTCCATTTTTGACGACGATAACCATTACGCAACCCGCCTCCGTTCGTGAGTGTATATAATGCATTCTACTTTTGAAGCTGTGCAAGTTTGAATTTTATACGGAATAGATACACGATGGACTTGGCAGTCGGCCAAGCACATTTTATTCGATCCTAAACGCACCAAGAAACCGGGACCCATAATGAAGGGAAGAAGGTACGATACGATGAGTGTGGTAAAATATCCCCATGGATCTCCAACCAATCTAATAAACCTGTTTTTGGATTTTTCAGACTTGAAGGAATCAAATTATACAAATATTGAAAGTACGTCGTCGATCTGGTGTCGCTGATTTGAAGAATGTTAGAGTTTATTATCAGACGTTGCTGATATGACACACACAGGCGTTGTTATCGTTTTTTTGAAAATGTCAATTTTAAAATCCAGTTCCAGTTAGCAGATGCCGAATAATAAAATCCATTTTGTTATCGGAAATAAAATTTAAAATGTCACAAATCGATGTTACACTATCTTGTAGGTCTTTGCCAATGATTTGAAAATAAATTGAAATTTATTGATTAAATGACAATTAAGATTATTAATTCTAAAATAAATATTAAAATTAAGTTTCTATTTTGTATAATTTAGATTTTTGACTGTTATCCTCATCTTTATTATTTTATACACAAAGTTTCGGCCGATGTGCCCTCCGGCCTACTTCTGATGTTTCTTGTCAGAATTTTTCTGAGGAGGCTTGATAATTTGCCTTATTTAGATTTTTTCGGACTGTTGTCCTCATCTTTATTGTTATATACGCAATATTTCAGCCGAAGTGCATTCCGGCCTTCTTCTGATGCTACTTGTCGAACTAGGTACCCTTTATGTCGTAATGTACCGAGAAGATTCCTGAGTTCGACGAGAAGGTCCCCAAGTTTGTTAAGAAATACCTGAAGAAGACCAGAGATCACATCGGCTGAAATGTTATGTATATAACAATAATGACGAGAACAACAGTCGGAAAAAATCTAAATGATACAAATTATCAAGCTTCATCTACAAAAGTCAGAAAAATAAGTTTCTATTAACCGGCTAAAAACCCGCCTGAAGATCAAAATATTAAGTTATGTAAATTGACCCCAAATTAACCCGTCGCTCTTTTTATTGCAACGATAATCACACATAACTACGAATAATGCTTTGATGATGAGTTATAATCTCATAAACGTGGTTGAAAGGTTAACGTTTATAGTTTGCTTAGGGTCATTACTCATACGACAAGTATATAAATATAACAATACGATTTTTCATGTGTTGAATTTTCAGCGGTTAAAAGAAAGAGATGACAAATAAAAAGTTAACTTTGGTTTCTGGATAAGTTGCTTGGTTGGTTGATGGATTATAAGGGCATATCAACCCGTCTAGGATTATTTCATACCTAGATATTAGGAAAAATATATGTTGTATATATATGTTTACACTTTTGTAGTTAACGGTTTTAACTTTATAATTTAGCATGGTCAAGACAATGTCTACTTTAGAATTAAGATCTAGTTTAGTTATCCTAACGAACACAAAGTAAGTGATTATACATAGAGTGTAAGTCAAAAAAAAATCCTTGCTTAAAAGAATTTGAATTGTGAAGATTATTAAATTGAAAATAATTGGAAATCACAGAAATTAGGAGTCTACAGTTCGGGCTGTTCCTCTTTTTTATACGATGATAGATAAAAAGAATAATATTTATGTAGGAATTACTTTTATAGAAGTCATTGTTTTGAAATCTATCTATATATCTCTCTATTTTTGGAGGATATGTGCTTAATTGAAGTCATACCTAATTTTGAAAATTAATTAGTTAATAATTAATGAATTTTAGGCGGGCATATATGTTCAAATGTAAGCCTAAACAAATCGAGAAAATGTCAGGGATTTACATTTTCTCGATTTGTTTAGCCTTACATTTGAACATATATGCCCGCCTAAAATTCATTAATCATTAACTAATTAATTTTCAAAATTAGGTATGACTTCAATTAAGCACATATCCTCCAAAAATTGTCAGCTCAAAGCCATATAAAAATAAACATATTTGTTTGTTTACTTGACCTCATATCTATCTATGTATACACACACACACACACATGTATATATGCGTGTGTGTGTGTGTGCGTGTGTGTGTGTGAAGAGAAATGGAAGTGAATCCGACGGTATGTTGTATAGTGAGAAATTTGAAAAAACGCAGATTTAAATAAAATGAGTGGTAAGTTTATTAGCCGATGCTGCAGTGTTTCGATCTGTTGAGTAGATCTTCTTCAGAGCTTTTGTTGGTATAAGAAGAGTAAAAAAATGTTTTATCACAGAATAATGAGGAGACTGTGATAGTCCTTGTTTATCAATCTGTTCAAACATATTTTGAAAGGGAGTTAACGTTCTTAGAATAATTTAATATTATATAATATATATATTATATATATATATATATATATATATATATATATGTGTGTGTGTGTGTGGTGTGTGTGTGTGTGTGTGTGTGTGTGCTTGCATATACATATACACTTGTGAGAAACTGATAGTTACCAAACGCTAGTCTGTTAATTATCTATCTATCTATCTATCTATCTATCTATCTATCTATCTATCGTGGTTAGCATAGTGGCTAATGTGCTAGACTGCAACATTGTAGTAAGCGACTTTGAACCCCAGTCTCTCTATTACGTTCAATTTCGGACTAAAACCCTCGAGAAAAGGCATGAACTCCCTCATCCCTCCCCAACTATGTTTTAAATATATATCAAGTCGCGCTGTTGGCACTGATAACCATGACAATCTCTCTCCATCCGTCCCTATCGCTCATCATTCTCGGTAGGTCCTCTGTGCAGCATCCTGTATCCGCACAGAGCACGTCTTTGCTGGCTGGCCCACACTGGCGTGCCCATGTGCTGGCTTCCACAGGAGGACGTCGCTTATGAGTTCGTCCTTGCTTCTCCAGCAGTGTCCCGCATGTCTTGTCCGTCTTACTCGGATGGTTTGGGCGATATGTGGCAGGTGGCCGTACAGCTGCTTTCTCGTAGGGTATTGTTTCCACGTCTTGTTCAGGATCACCCGCAGCATTCTTGTGCAGCTCCCATCTAGTTTATTCTCTAGTCGTTTCGTTAGGGTCAAGGTGGTGCAGCCATACAGCAGCACTGACAAAATAGTACTACAGTTTTTCTCCAATAATAGCTTCGGCATTAAATAGTACACGAAGGTTGATATGTCATTAAATAAAGAAACGAAACCAATTTTTAACGGTGAAAATTATATTGATATTTTTAGTGCATGGTTTAAAAGGTTTTTAATTTGGGAGACTTTTTATTAGTGGGAGATATTCTACTTAGGAAAAGTTGTTTTATTGGTGAGGGCACGCATAAAAGTGATCAATACATTTTAAATTACTGATCTAATTTTTCGACCGTCGAACGTTGGCTAATTCAGCTAGTACACTTATAAAAAAAATACATACGTTTATTTAGTCCAATTCCTTTCTCTACAAACATTTTTCTGTCTCTTGCATCCACACACGACTCTGTATGTATGTATGTATGTGTATGTATGTGTGTGTTTGTGTGTGCGTTTGTGAGTATATGTGTGTATGTGTGTGTTTGTGTGTGCGAATGTGTGTGTGTCTGTCTACCTGTGTATGTGTATATGCGTGCAACTTTCTTGTTTTTCTATGCTAGTGGTTTTTTTTTTACTTGTTTGTTTGTTTTTAGTTTTTAGTTTTTTACGTTTTTATTTTTTCACGCACCCAAATTTCTGGATTTTCTGTCTTTTTTGTCTTTCTCGAAAAATTACAGAAGCTGTTTCTTTTTATGCTCTCTAATGAGAATATACTTATGCTCTCTCTCTCTCTCTCTCTCTCTCTCTCTCTCTTCTCTCTCTCTCTCTCTCTCTCTCTCTCTCTCTCTCTCTAAATTTATTTGCACCCTCCTATTCAGCCGTTTTCTTGTATTAGAACTTTATACAGCAATTCACCTCTCCTTTTTCCACACATACACACACACACACCACACTCTCTCTCTCTCTCTCTCTCTCTCTCTCTCTCTCTCTCTCTCTCTCTCTCTCTCTCTCTCCCTATATATATATATATATATATATATATATATATATATATATATATATATTAGTATCCAATTGCCACTTTAACTTTTCTGTTGCTGTGGCATTAGTAAGTTATCCAAAAGTGCACAATAATAATAATAATAATAATAATAATAATAATAATAATAATATGTAGACTATGCGGTAATAGAGATTAGACCGTAAACTATGTACTATGCGAATGTAGCAAACTAGCACAATGGAGTACAAGACTAGACACGACTGGTTGGGAAGGTGATCCACTGGGAATTTGCAAAAAATTAAATTTTGACCCACACAAGATGGTATATGCATAAACCAGAATCTGTTCTTGAGAACGAAACGCACAAAATTCTCTGGGACTTTAAGATAAAAACGGATCACCTTATCCCAGCAAGAAGACCAGACCTAGTGTTGATTAACAAAAAAGAAAGAACTTGTCAACTGGTGGATTTTGCAGTTCCAGCAGATCACAGGGTGAAACTAAAAGAAAATGAAAAAATGGACAAATATCTGGACTTTGCCAGAGAACCGAAAAAGTTATGGAATATGAAAGTGAAAGTGATACCAATTGTAGTTGGTCCACTTGGAACAGTCCCAAAAGGATTGGAAAAGGGTTTGGAAAGTCTGGAAATCAGAGGAAGGATTGATACCATTCAGAACACTGTACTACTGCAATCTGCCAGAATACTCAGAAGAGTCCTGGAGACCTGAGGAGACTTGCTGTCACTCAGACTCCAGTGAAAGACCATCAGCTAATGCTGATGTGAAAACACAAAAGGATAATAATAATAATAATAATAATAATAATAATAATAATAATAATAATAATAATAATAATAAACCCTTATCTCTCTTTTTATTCTTCTATTACTAATATTATACAGATATACTTAGACACGCACACACACACTTCACAGATGTCGACATAATTATATTATTTATCCTAGATTATTTTATACCGCTACTTTCATTATTCTTTCTTTTTCTCATTTTCTGTTCTATTCGTTCCCTATCTCTCTCCCTCAGTCTGTCTGTTTGTATGTATGTATGTATGCATGCATGTATGTATGTATGTCTCTCTATCTATCACTGTTCATATCTATCTATCTATCTATCTTCTTTCTTTCTTTTTTTACTTATATTTAACTATCTAGACATGTTCACATGTATCTATCTGTCAATATAGGTTTATATGTATATATCTTTCTATCTCAGCCTTTTCATATGTACCGATCCATCCATAATCTATCTATGTATGTTCATATCTATCTAGTTATCTATCCTTTCTACGTATTCCAGCTTATTCCTATCTATCTATATATCTATCTATCCATCTATCTCTCTCTCTCTCTCTCTCTCTCTATATATATATATATATATATATATATATATATATATATATATATATATTATATATCCATCTATCTATCTATCTATCTATCATCTATCTATCCATCCATCCATCTATATATCTATCCATCCATCTATCTATCTATCATCCATCCATCCATCTATCTATCTATCTATTTGTTTTATCTATCTATCTATCTATCTATCTATCTATCTATCTATCTATCTATCTATATCTATCCATCCATCTATATATCTATCCATCCATATATCTATCTATCTATCTATCTATCTAACGATCAACTAAGAAGGTATTGAACTTTTTTTGATAACTTGAAGAAATAATATGCCTATTGTGTTTTACTGCAAGATCAACATGAGCCTTGTACGTTCCCTGGTTCTAGTTCATTACCTTCTTGGTCAGGTCGTGAACTTTTCAGCACCTCCTGTATACACTTATTACCACTGTATTGCTACTGTATTACCACTGCATTACTACTGTATTCTCATGGACTTTCTTACATCACATGTTCTTTGTATTATAAATACGAATACAAATACGCAAAAGCATGCACACACGCACTCGTGTACTTGTGTATATGCACATACATACTCGCACACACACACCTACAGATACGCACACACATGCACACAAACAAATAATCCCTTACGAAGGGGATCATTTAAAATGTATTCACCCTTATTCGAAAGATTTAGGGGTGCTTTTATTTGCGCATAGTTATTTATTAAACTTAGCTTAGGTGTGGCACAAGGCCAGCAGTAATGAGGCACCGTCGGAGAATTGTTGTATTATAACTATAAATACAAATACGCACAAGCGTGTACACGAGCACACATACATACGCACATGCATACACGCTCACGTACACACATAAGTACACACTCGCACACATATACACACAAACAGACACACACACACTCGCACACGCGTACACACACACACGTGCATTACAAAGAAATCGTCCCTGACAAAGAGGATCAATTAAAAATATATGCACCCATATTCGAAGGATTTGAAGGGAGTCAGGCAAAAACTGCTCTTTTTCTGTGGATAGATATTTACTAAGCTTAGCTTA
>CM042166.1:4760154-4778263 GCA_023376005.1 Doryteuthis pealeii
TCTCAAATCAAAAATATCACCACTCTAACACGCACACATATATAGACATGTATGTGTGTGAGAGAGTTTCTGTGGTGTGTGTATATATAGATATATAGATAGATATAAACATATGAAAGTGAAACTTACGTTGTAACCATTTTTGCCTGAGCTTTAGTCATGTGGACAGCGTCATGTACAGAGTATCCAAAATATTTCGTCTTTTGGTATCCAGGTATAGAAAACAAAGCTATTAAAACCTATTCATATACATATATATAAGTCATAAACATATACATATAGAGATATATAAATACTACAGTGATGGGTGATTTCTTTTTATATTCTTTTTTGTTGTTTTTTTTTGGTTGTTATTTTTTGGGTTGTTTTTTTTGGATTTTTTTTTTATATCAAAGATATTTTTTTTTTTTAAGATATACTCGGGTTGTAATGTGAACCAGTGCCCTCCTAGGCACACCAAGATATTCTACTTTTTTTCTTTTTTTTTTCTTTCTTCTTTCTCCCCCAAAAATGTTGCGAGATACAGATGCAACTTCAAAGTTGGGGGTTACGTACGGTCCGCGGGCTTAAGAAGAACTATCAACCAGAAAAAAATAGATCGAACGCTATAGATAGTGAGTTTACTTTCTAATGCGATATATACTCGTGTGAATTAGAAAACTAACAACGAACAAGCAGTGATAGTAAAGTGAAGTAGTAGTAGTACTAGTTGCAGTTATTGTAATCGGTGGACCAATAGCAAATGCTTAAAGAGCATTAGTATTTGCCAGTGTAACATCAGCAGTAGTAATGATATTGTTGCTGCTGATTTTGGTGAGGCTATGATTACGACGCCGCCGATAAGGGACAAAGTCAACGTCGAAATATCCTGGACTGTTGTCTTCTTATGGAACCAGGGACCGAACAAGAGCTTATGGCTAACTGCAGGACCCGAGTGACGGGGTGCCCCAAAACAAGTGAATATCGAAACACTATCCAGCCGTTCGGTTTTCGGCTCTTGTGTGTCTGTGTGTCGGTGATGGTGGTGTAGCCACGAAAAGGTAGCTGGTCGAAATAGTTTATTCTATACAAACACCTGAATTGTGTACGTGTGTATGTGTTGTGTATGTACGTTTTTATATATTATGTGTGTATGTGTGCATGTGTTTACGTGTGTATGTGTTTTGTGTATATGTGTGTATGCGTTATATGTGTATGTGTTATGCATGTACGTGTGCATGCGTTATGTGTGTGTTAGGTGTGTACATGTGTATGTGTTAGGTGTGTACGTGAGTATGTGTTATGTGTATTACGTATGTACGTATGTATGCGCTATGTGTGTACGTGTATATGTGTGTATGTGAGTATGTGTTATGTGTGTACGTGAGTATATGTTATGTGTATATGTGTGTATGCGTTATATGTGTATGTGTTATGTATGTACTTGTGTATGTGTTATGTGTGTACATGTGTATGTGTGCATGTGCCTACGTCTGCATGTGTTATGTGTGTACGTGAGTATTTGTTATGTATATATGTGTGTACGTGTTATCTGTATATGTGTGTATGCGTTATATATGTGTTATGTATGTACGTGTGTATATCTTATGTGCGTGCGTTTGTATACGTTATGCTTATACGCGTGTATGTTTTATGTGAGTACGTATGTATTTTTTATGTATGTACGCGTGTACGTGTGTATGTGTGTACGTGTGCATGTATTATGTTTAGTGGTTGCAAAGGGACCGACCTCAGTGTTAGTCATTTCTCGATACGACTTTCTGCGTGTGTGCAGGTATATGGTTTTGCGTACGTGAGTATGCGTGTGTGAACGCCCGTGTGAGTGTGTGTGTGTGTGTGTGTGTGTGTGTGTGTGTGTGTGTAGATGTTGCATGTATGTCTGTTTATATCTATACCCGCTTCTGCAGGAAAAAAAACCCACTTCAAATCCATCTTCACGGGTTCTCATGACGCTAGATAATTCATGTTTGTTTGTTGTTGTTTTTTCATATTAATCGCTAAAAAGCGGGAACTTAAAGTAAAAAAATAAAGAAAGAAAGAGAGAAAGAAAGAAAGAAAAACAAGAAAAAAACAGGTTAAATCCTACTTAACGGACATAAATTCCACCATCATATGTCACCCCGCCGAAAGAAAAAAAATACTAAAAATCAAGGAATTAACCGAACTGAATGAAATTTTCACTATTGATACAGTAATAAATAAAAGATATAATGCACCGGTTATTTTATTAAAAAACTTTTACATTTTTTAAAATCAATTAACTTTGAACCACGTATCTTTGAGAATCTGTGTCACGCCTCAAAGATACGTGGTTCAAAGTTAACTGACCTGAAAAAATGTAAGAGTTTTCAAATAAAATAACTGGTGCATTATATCTTTTATTCATTTATATATCAACACTGAAAATTTCATTAAATTTGGTTAATTCCCTGATTTTTGGTATTTTTTCTTTCGGTGGCGTGACATACGATGGTGGAATTTTTGGTTAAGTAGGATTTAACCAAAAACCTTCATGAAATGAGTGAGGGGCACATAAGTGAGAGAAAAGGAAATAAAAACAGAGAGAGAGAGTGAGAGAGAAAGAGAAAGAAGGGGGGACATTAGGGGAAAATATATATGTAGAGAGAGAAGGAGAGAGAGAAAAAGAAAGGGATAGAGGGAAATAAGTGAAAGAGAGAGAGAGAGAGAGAGAGAGAGAGAGAGAGAGAGAGAAGGAGAGAAAAGAAACAGATTAGATAATATAAATAAATAGCCAAAAACGCATGTATATACATATACACAAGTGTGTATACATTTATATATATATATATATATATATATATATATATACAAATACATACATACGTGTCTATGTATGTGTATATATATGTGTGTGTGTGTGTGTATCTATATATATATACATACATATATATACGTATATATATATGTGTGTGTGTGTCCATATATATATATATATATATATATATATATATATATGGAGAAAGTTAGACAAACACGGGATGTTATGGAAACTGGATGTTTATTGTCGACGATGCAACGTTTTGGTCTATTAGACCTTCTTCAGAACTTGAATATAGTTCTTTCAACAATGAAGGGCATTCTCAAAATAGAAAACAGTAGGTTGTTAGTAGGGGCAGGGGTGGCTGGGGGTGGGTAGTGGATTTTCTTCTCTCTAGATGGGGAGTGTTTATATTGTGATGCACGTGTGGGTCCAGAATGTTGGATGATGGGGATTGGTCAAGATAAATATGTATGTGTATGTGTGTGTGTGTGTGTGTGTGTGTGCGTGTCTGTTTTAATTGTTTTTTGTTTTTTTTATATATGTGTGTTGAGGAACTGGATTGGTCATTAGTTGTATATGTGTGTGTTTTTTTGTTTGTTTGTTTTTTTGTTTTGTTTGTCTACCTTTCTCCACATATTGTCGGATTAACCTCCTCATATTTCTCCCATATATATATATATATATATATATATATATATATATATATATATATATGTAAAAATGGAAAAGGAATTGAATCCGACAATATGAGGAAAAATGAGTAAAGAAAAGAAAAGTAAATGGATAAAATGAATTTAATCGATATCACATTAATCGATATCACTTACACATGTGTTTCGGTCAATTTATGTGTCTAAAAATATATCACTTACACATGTGTTTCGGTCAGTTTATGTGTGTGAAAAAAAATAAAATGTTCACTCTGATGAAGGTCGATTCTTGTATGTGTGCGAAATATTTTCACACACATAAACTGACCGAAACACATGTGTAAGTGATATCGATTAATGTGATATCGATTAAATTCATTTTATCCATTTACTTTCTTTTCTTTACTCATTTTTCCTCATATATATATATATATATATATATATATATATATATATATATATATGGTTCTTTCACTAGTACTTTCGACACTACTTGGTGCCATCTTCAAGTGTAGAGTAGTGAGATTTTTTCACGGTTCTTTTTAAACAAAACAGCGTAGCTTTGGCATTAATTAACCAATGAAGGTTGGCATGCCATTAAACACAGAAACCAAACCGTATTTCTATTGTAAAGAAAAAATTCACTTTTTAAAGTAAAGATTTATTTTCTTTCTTCATTTATGCATTTACCGGGGGAATTCCCGTAGCGTAGTGGCTAACGTGCTGGACTACAACATCGTAGTTAGTGAGTTCAAACTCCAGTCGTGCTATTACGTTCACTCTCGGGCTAATACGCTTGGGAAAGGTATGACTATCCTCACCAGTACCACCAGTGTTTTTCTACAAGAACGTTTTTGGTATTAAATAACCCAGAAAGGTTGATTTGCCATTAAACAGAGAAAACAAACCATCCACAAGGTTCCTCTATTAATACCGGCCCTCGCCAACTCAGTGTATGAATCGCACAGCTTGGATCTGTGTGGTAAAGTGAGGAGCTGATGGTAGGTGTGGCGCTCCAACATAAACGTTAAAAACAATCTCCTTGGTCTAACTCTAGTGTAAAGGGGATAGACTCCTTCGCTGTTTGGCTGATACCGATTTTAGGCCTCCCCGACGACTTTTAAAGAAAAACATTCACATTTTATAGTAAAGATTTATTTTCTTTCTTCATTTATAAATTTGCCGGGGAGATTCCCGTAGCGTAGTGGCTAACGTGCTGGACATCAACATCGTAGTAAGTGAGTTCAAACTCCAGCTGTGCTATTAGGTTGACTTTCGGGCTAATACGCTTGGGAGAGGTATGACTATCCCCACCCCCAGGTATAGGTTAAATAGTACCACCACTGTTATTCTACAATAATGGTTTTTGGCATTAAATAACCTAGAAAGGTTGATATGCCATTAAACAAAGAATTCAAATTTCTCACAGGTAGAAGGAGGGGGAGATTGATACAATCAGTGATGTCATGAACCCAACCCGTTCACCATGGGAAACATGTGACACAAGGTCAATTTGTTAAGCAGAGTTTAAATTCAGATTTTTCCTTCTCGGAGACTTGTTGCCTAACAAAGGGTAGATAACCCAGTCTGTTGTACTATTTACCCATAGCTAGGCGAAGAGAACATATGAATCCATGCCTTAGTGCAGAGTACTTCTTTAAGCTCATTATTATATGGGAGGACAACCCGTGACATAGCCTGATGTGTGACAACCTGTGAGGGTTGGTGTATATGTGGGAATTAAAAGATACGAAAATAAAAATAAAATAAAATAGAATGAAACAAATTCCCATGGAGCCTTGACCGGAAGAAACCCTTTTGCGCATGCCCGACAAAAATGACTCCCTACACCAAAAAGGATAGCTCGGTCATTTGAATCTAGGCCGCAACAGTGGATAGTTAATTTCCTAGCCAAGGGACATGTCTCCTTGGCTACGGCCGACTATGCCCCGTTCAATAAAGCCTAAGTCGTAAAACTACCTCTTGCCTATGTCTTTTTACTCTTTCGTGCCTTTTTATGTGAGTACGTATGCCTTTTCGTTCCTAAGTTCCATTTCAGCTGACCAGTCTACTAAAACAAAGAACCAGCTTTTATTGGAGACAAGATACGAGCACCAAAGTACTTAACTATAGCCCCATATATACACCTTGAAATACTCCCGGCCAATCACTGCGACGACTGAGATGATGGACCTTCCTTGCCAGCTCTGCTCATTATCGGTGGTGGAGAGGGGCATACAGACAACTGGCAAACGCTTGTGCACCTTAAATAAACGTTGCTACTTTCCGCAACGAAATATGTACCCCAACAAAAATAAATCCTCCTTCCACCATTCCCCTTACATTATTATAGACTTGTGAGCCTCCCCCTCTCTCACAAATTTCTACTGTCACTGTTCGTTTAAACGGAACTTGTAAGCCCCTCCTACTACTAATTCCAACTGCTATTGCTTTTTTTTTAAAGCGAGACTACAGAACTATCCCACAAGTTCCACACCTGATGATGGCACAAAGATGTGCAGAAAGCGCTCGTGAAAAAACCTTTGTAGGATTACTACACCAATTCCATCCAGATATTAAAAAGATGGCCAGACAGTTCGAAAGGATCGAACAAAAACTCGTCCGACAAGAATTGCCAGTAGAGTTTTGTTACAAAACTTGTTTAAAAAACAAATGCTGCCAAAATATATTTATTCTACAAATAAATACCCATAGTGACAGGACGTCCCCCAGAATAAAAAGGTCCAAACTTGCGTCGTGGAATATCCAGACAATTCTCGACAGACCCAACACAAATAGACCAGGAAGAAGGGGCTCCATAATATCCAAAGAGTTCCAAAAATACAATATCGACATTGCCGCTGTGAGCGAACATCAAGAGAAACCTGGAGGAGTTGAATATCCCCAAGATGCAACCAGAGATCAAATCAAATGGAGAAAACAGATTCGCATCATGTCATCATTGGATACGATGAACAGCTAACTACTACTACTAGTAATACAACGTGAAACGTAAACAGCCTCGTCCAGAAATTGAACTCGGGTCGCCGATCCTATTGTCTCTGCTGATAGCAGCAAAACTCAGCACACCTTCCAGCAATTTTTGAAGTAGAAATACTTTGAATTGTGTCTTCTTTATGTTAACTAGCAACAGAAAACACCCTCCGGGCGTCGTAAAAATTAATTTTTGAAAGAAATTGCCTGAGAGGGTGGGAGTTAAAATTTCAATGTCAGAGGGTTTGTATCATAAGTAAGACAAATCCTCATATTTATTAAAGGAGTAAAAAAAAAAAAAAACAAAAAAAACAAATTGAAATGAATACTGAGCCCCGTCCCTCTCAAATAAAATGTTGCGTGCATGTAATAATCAAACAATTATTTTGAATATTTTCCACATCAATTTTACACAAAATCTTAGGTATTTATTTCTTTGTAAACTTTTTTTAGTTAACTTCTTGTTACTGTAAAAAAAAAAAAAGGACGAGAGTAAAAAACAATTTTTAAAATTGCTTACTCAAATTTTGGGTGTATATAGCATAAGAATATTGTGACGTAAGCTGTGACGTAGAGCTATGACGTAGTTTTTGTTACAGACAGAAATACAGACAATCTCCATTGTTAATAGATTACGAGAGAGAGAGTAAAAGAATTATTCACAGTTTGCCAAAACCTATCTATATATTGTGTTCCTACAAAATACAACCTTTATCATTATGCAACACCCTCTGGTTAAAAATAAGACCGTCCAAATCATCCGAGATTACATGAAAAAAAAGATTTAAATACTGATTATCTGCTGTTGCTTATCCACCGAATTTTTTATTTCTTATGAGTGTCGTCACCTCAACTGAATAACGGACCATTCCGTTTTCATTATAAAGAAAGGACATGCTACCCAGAGAAATATAATTTAATACTATTTATTTTAATTCTATTTAATTCATTTCAGTTCTATTTGCATCCCCACACCATATCAAAAGTTGATCTTACCATCACACGAATACAAAAAACTTAAAACAATTTTTTTTTAAATTTAAAAAAACAAATAATGAAAAACAAATTCATCTCTTCCAGTTTAAACAGTTATCATGTTTCATAATTTCATTTTAGATGAATTTTATGTTTCTAGCAGAAAAAACGCCCTCCAAGCAGCGTAAAAAATATTTTTTGAAAGATATTACCTAAGGGGGTGGGAGTTAAAAATTCAATGTCAGAGGGTTTGTATCATAAATAAGAAACATCCTCATCTATACATATATAAAGGGCAGTTGTGTGTATGTGTGTATGTCCGGAGAAAACTAGGAAAATAAAACAATTGATAACAAAGTAAATATATACACACATTCACTATCACCAGAGTTTGAGTTTTGTGCAAAAATAATGAATATTTTACATATATATGGGAAGATATTTGAAAATTAGGATTTGAATAGTAAGAGAAGGGAAAGTCATTGGCTGCGTTTGTAAGACCAAAACAATCAATGGATCTGCGAGACTAACTTTTTATTATCCCCTCCTATAACCCAGGCGACACCGGGTGGCCACTTCTAGTTCTTATTAAAGGAATAAAAAAAAGAAACCAATTTGAAATGGAAACTTAGTCCTGCCCCATCAAATAAATGTTGCGTGCAAGTATTAATTATAATAAATTAAATCATTAATTATCAATATTATTAATTAGATTCATTAAAAATATAATTTAAAAGAAAGAAAAAATAATATGTTTCAATCGAACATAATGAAAAGTTGAAAGATTGAGATAGTGTTAAATCAAGATTATTATACTTTTTTATATATTGAAGTATCTAGCTATAGCTCTTAAGTAAAGTTATCACACGTTGTAAATAAATTATCATACTGTGGTATATTCACAGGTCCTGCTATCATTTAGTTGTAACACTGCGTTCTGCACAAGCGTGATTATTGGCCACATTCTTGAGGTCACGAAATCGAAGTTTGAGCCTGGTCGCCCCATTTTTCTTGCTGTCTTTACAGTGTAAACATGGCCGCCCCACGAGCAGTATGCACCAAAGAAGTGACCCGATTTCTCTGGTCAGAAGGTGTGTCAGTGGTTGAAATTCATCGGAGGCTTTTAGCATAATATCGAGACTGTGCACAACCACCTAAAAGTGTTTATAAGTGAATAGTCGTCGGGGCGGCCTAAAGTCGGTATCAGCCAGTCAGCGAGGGAGTCTATCCCCTTTTTACTAGCGCTAGACAAAGGAGATTGTTTTGGCGTCTGAGATGGAGCGCCACACTTACCATCAGTACATTACTTTACCGCACAGATCCCTGTGCTACTCATACGCTGAGTTGGCGAGGACCGGTATCGAACTAGGAACCTTGTGGTTTCTAGCCGAACGCTCTACCGACTGAGCTAACCCGGCCCCATAAGTGAATAGAGAGGTTTAAAAGTGGCCGGATTTTGTGTAGGGCTCTCGGACCCTAGACCGATAATGAAATTAACGGCGTAATTCCAGGGGGGCCATCCCCCAGGCAACACATGCCCCTTGATTTGAGGGCTTCGTTTATTACCCGGTACCTGAGGCATTGCCTTGAGGAGATCCACCCATTGTTTTGTTAATGCCATCGGTTCGTGTGTAGCCCCACATTAATTGAACTTTGTGTTTGACCCGCCTAAGTGGGATGCGTAAAATCCAACCAACCAACCAACCAACCATAAAGCATTATATATCGATCCCTAACAACAAACGAAATTGATAATGTATTAACTTTAATCCTCACTAGAATAATCCCTCCCCATAACCTTGTGCCTTGTACCAATCTATGCAAAGTTTAAATAATTACCAATTCACAACGTTTTCTTTCTTTACATAGCAATATTTTTTTTCAATTTAAAAATTTTTTTTTTCCTATTTTCTCTCAGAATTTTTTTTTTGTTCCGTGGCATTTCAGCCATTTTTTTCCCAACTCCTTTTTATCATCATCTGCTGCCGCCATAAAAATGCAGATGTGAGTCGAACTGCAAATTCCCAATTAAATATTAATGTTAGCAAAATCTGTCTATAAAAGACCATTGCATTGAAAGGTGCCTTAACAAAAGGAAATTTGTCCTTTCACAGATTCAATAAACATTTCCATAACTTACCAATTATAGAAACATTTTGCCCCCCCCTGCTGCATATCTTCCTTAATCTCTCTTTCTTCTTATCTCTCTCTCTCTCTCTCTCTATATATATATATATATATATATATATATATATATATATATATATATATGTATGTATGTATTTATACATACTGGATCATACAATAATAATATATATATACATACGTGGATGTATTTATACATACTGGATCATAGAATAATAATACAGTGTGTCTTAGAAATCAAATATAGAATCATCCCTCACTACCAAGTTTTGGATACCTCACACACACACACACACACACACACACACACACATATATATATATATATATATATATATATATATCCTGGATGTGATAATTACATTTCACTTAGCGCTAATACCCTTGGGAAAGGTATGATTCCTACTCTCCCTCCTGACTGGGCTCTTTAACCTTGTTTAGGCAACCGGTCTAGGAGAAGGAAAACTCTGAATTTAAACCTGTTGAACTCCGCTTAAGAAATTGACCTTGTGTCACATCCTGCTCGTGCGGAGGGCTTGGTAAATATATATATATTATATATATATATATATATATATATATATATATATATGAGTAAGAAAAGGTGGAATGAAAACATCACACAATGCTGTTAAAGAAGAAAACAATTTATAATATAATCATAGCTGATATTGATCAATATTTCGATTTTACAAAAATCATCATCAGAGCTCATTCACTGCCGTAGTTGTTTGGGTCGGAGAGGAAAGTCAAAATGAGTTTACAAAACAAAAAACCTTAATACTGCAAAAAACGAAAGACGTTACAATATTCACCAACGTGGGCATTTCGCGCCATATATATGTCGGTCATGATCCATCTATATATTTTGACAACAAATGTAGCGAATTTTTGAGATGTTGGCAACACGGCGAAAACAATTTAACGGAAGGGGATGGGTGTTAAGAAATGTGACGGTTGGAATTCAAAAGACTTTTAGTAAAGGAATTTTTTTTTTTTTTATGATTAAATGTTTTTATTATTTAAATTTTATTTTTAAGTTCTGTAATTCATAAATGATTAGATATTTACTGTAATTAGTTTTTATATATAAAGTGAAAAAGTTATGAGCGGAATATGTTAATATTTTAGAAAAGGAGTTTTTATATATTTTTATTTTACGATTAATTATTTTTAAATTTCTAATTATTATTATTATTAAGTTCTGTATTTAATAAATGATTAAATATTTATTGTGTTTTGTTTTATATATAAAGTAAAAAGGTTATGGGCGGAATTGGTTATTATTTTAGATAATGTTAAGCGATTTGGATCTAATGTAAGGTATTATTTTAAACCGAAAACAAAAACAAAATAAAACGGAAAAGATCTTATTCATAAAACAAAACAATAAACCAAAATTTAATTTAATGGACGTAAATAACGGAAAAAGTTATGTGAAGGGGATTTTATGGTTTCTGATAATAAGAGTCGCTAGATAAGGGGATATATTAAAGAAACCTTGTCTTTGGGGTATGGTTTTATGGGTAAGAATAACACAAGATTCCATAATTCTACGCAGTGTTTTATCGTGTATGTGGGTTAATATTTTAGCACCTTTGAAATCAAAGGTATGATTGAGATCAAAGATGTGTTTAGCTAATGCATTGTTTTGGAAACCACGTTTAATGTGATATTTGTGTTCCGATAGACGTTTAGTTAAGGATCGGGAAGTCTCCCCTACATATTTCTTTTTACATTTTAAGCAGTCAATAGTGTAGACTCCAGCTTCAGAATGTGTGTGTCTGGGGTTATTTTTATTTTGAAGAATGTTCTTCACTGTCTTCGTGGGGTGAGCGACAGTTTTTATACCAATCTTACTTAAGTTTCTATTTATTTTATCAGTAATAGGATTATTTGGAAGTATGATGTATCTATCAGAGACGTTATTACTATTATGTTGTGTGTCATTGTTTGGAGATGTGATATTATTATTCTTGTTTTTATTATGTATTTTAAATGCCTTTTTTCTGGCACGGTGTACGAAATTTAAGGGGTATTGTAATTTGAGGAAAGACCTCTCAATAAAATTGAATTCTTCATCTAAATGTTGCTTGTTACATATCCTAAGAGCTCTTAGAAAGAAACCAATTATGATACCACTTTTTATCTTAGTGTTATGGTTGGAATAAAAATGGATGTAGTCATTTTTGTTAGTATTTTTGTGATAAACTTTGAATTCTAAACTGTTGTTATTATTTATGATAAGTGTGTCTAAAAATGGTAGGGAGTGGTTATGTTCCAGTTCATGAGTAAATTGGATGGGTTCAACATCATTTAATTTATCAATAATGTTAATTAAATTACAATTTTTCGGGTAAATGAATAGGGTGTCATCAATGTAACGGAAAAAAATTAGAGTTATTTGGTAGAATATATTGAAAGGGACCGGATTCTAAAAATTCAAGAAAAAGGCACGCCAAAACGCCGCTCAGAGGTGAACCCATAGGCAACCCGAACTTTTGTCTGTAGAAGGTTCCCTCGTACTGGAAAAAGCAATTCCTAGTACAAAGTCTACAAATTTGAATTATCTTGTTAGTGGGTAATGAAAAAGAGGTGTTGATTTTGTTGAGATGGTTTTCTAGGCGAGTAATGCATTTGTCAACCGGGATACTAGTATAGAGTGATTTAATATCTAAACTTGCTAAACAGTTGTTGTTCATGTCAATATTTTTTATTTTTGAAATTAAGCTATTTGAATTTTTTATATGGGATTTACTAATTGTACCTAAGAGGGGGGTTAGTAATTTAGCAAGAGATTTAGCAATTTTATGAGGGGCAGTGCCAATTCCCGAAATTATAGGTCTTAACGGAATCCCAGGTTTGTGCGTTTTAGGGAGGCCGTAAATAGTGGGACGATAGGGTGGTAGTCTATCAAAGAGAGCCAAGTTTTATCAGTGTTGCCTATTAATTTTTGTATGTTTTTGTTGAAAATGATTGTGCTGTTAGTAATGGTTTGTGGAGAGATTTTTTCATAAGTGTTAAGATCATTAAGGATATCAAGCATTTTTACATTGTATTGTTTGGAACACATAACGACCACTCCACCACCTTTGTCAGAGGGGGTGATACGTATGTCGTTGTTGGATGATAATTTCTTTAAGTGTGTGTGTATGTGTGTGTGTGTGTGTGTGTGTGTGTGTGTGTGTAAGTGGAAAAATGGAAGTGAATCCGACAATATGTTGAAAAAATAAATAAATAAAGGAAAGAAAATGTTAAATGGATAAAAATTGTTTATTAGAGTGCCGACATGTATTTCGACCGAGAGATTGTCCTTGTACACATTGTATTCTATTTATCATTATCTTAAATACAAAATTAAATAAAATAATAATAATAGAAACAATATAAAACGTTTTTAAGAACAGTCGTCATCAGTGCAATATATATATATATATATATATATATATATATATATATATATCACAATATAGGTACAAGTGATAACCTACTCGAGTTTCACCATAAGGATCTTCAGGGTTAAATCCACTGAATTAATCGAGATACCGATTAATTACAGTCGACTAACACACACGTGTAGTCGACTGTAATTAATCGGTATCTTGATTAATTCAGTGGATTTAACCCTGAAGATCCTTATGGTGAAACTCGAGTAGGTTATCACTTGTACCTATATTGTAATAAATTTGCACTACTAGCGTATTGAGCACTTTGTATTTGTTATATCGCTGACTTACCTCACTGAATTCTGCACCATCTAACCATCGTGACCATATTCACCGGTAAATCACATTTTCCATTATATATACTAGCAAATATATGCACCCTCCGGGTGCAAGTATTCAAGTTTTAATGTAATAAAATATTATATTAAATTAGAAAGGCTAATAAAACTAAATAAGAATACAGATAAAAAGATTTAAAACAGAGGGAGTATAATAAAAGATTTGAAACCGAGGGAGTATAATAAAAGATTTGAAACCGAGGGAGTATAATAAAAAATGGAACAACTGAAACTTACTCTTCCATCACTCTCGTCTTTCATTGTTATTTTTTCTAATTTAAGTATTTAGTTATAAGAGGAAGTAAAGAATAGAATGACAGTTATTTTTTCTTGTTCATTTAAGATTTATTGAAGAGATTTTTGCTTATATTCATTAGAATAAAACCAAACAGTTAGAAATCAATAATACTAAGCAGATATTTATTAAATTCGATTTTTTAATATTAATATGCATTAGCCTTCCCGTTCACACTGTAAACCGCTATTTTGTTGTATATATAAATATAATTGCATGTTGTCAGTATGTAGACATAGTTAACAGTATTAATAATGTAAGACAATTTTATTAATAATTGAAGTTTAGATAAAAATAAAATCATGGAGAATGTGATTTAAATAACTAAGAGAATTGTGACTTGAGTAGGAATATAGTTTCGGTTACAGACAGAAAAACACACAATCTCCATTATAATAAGATATATATATATATATATATATATATATATATATATATATATATATATTATATATATATATATATATATAATAGCAATAATATCCGAATTTACGTTTTAATGTAATGAAATATATTAAAATAGAAAGACTAACGAAATTAAATAAGAACGCATATAAAAATATTACATTTATTTTAATTACATTTCAATTGATTTCTATGTACAATCATTCATATGATTGATTTTAATAATTTGGAGAATAACATAATAATATAGAGGATCAATGACACCAAGTAATTGTCTATTAAACCTGGGTTTGTTAAAACCAGTATGCAAATTAACCACACCATATATTATGTAAACTTTTATTTCTTAGGGATATATAAGACATATTGCAAGATTTTAAACGCACTAGTAACATGGGCTGTTTTGAGGCAAATCTAACTCCGATTTTTAAAGAGACCTTTTTTTATAGAATGAAATTTATTCTGTATATCAAATTTTTATAAAATATAATTTATTCTATGTATTAATGATTTTGACTATAAATTAAATACTCATTGATAAATTTACGCAATTCCTCAGGGTATTGTGACGGAGTTTGATTTTATATCGAAAACAATTTCGAATAAAATACTTTATTCGTCTGCAAATTCTGGTCAAAAAACGTGTCGACATATAATAAATTTCGTCCATGCCAAAATATGTCTAAATTAGTATATATATATATATATATATATATATATATATATATATATATATATGAAGAAGATATCAGAAGATCTGAAACACGTGTCGCAAATGTAAGATAAAAATAAAAAATAAAGCAATTTTTCTAAAAAGATAATACATTTTACGGACCTTCTTTTTTATAAAATATTTAATTTTCTCCCGTTGGACCCATAATAACACTTTATATATATATATATGAAAAATATATGGAAATTAATCCGACAGTATGAAATATAACATTTTGAAAAAACATATGATGTTTGTTATGTGATTGCTGACAAGCTTGTTTCGACCAAAACGATAAGTTGGTCTTCATCAAAGAGCGACATAGACGAGAAGAAAATATCCGTTAAAAAGACTGTTTACAAAACGAACGCTGATATCAACCGCTGAAAATTTTTTGAAAATGCATGTTCTGTTTTAAAAATAAAAATAAATTTTTACAATAAACTCTTTTGAGTTTTACCTTGAACTATAATGCTTCTGATTTTTAATTAAAAAAAAATAAAATATAATTTATTTTATTTTTATTTTTAAAACAGAACATGCATTTTCAAAAAATTTTCAGCGGTTGATATCAGCGTTCGTTTTGTAAACAGTCTTTTTAACGGATATTTTCTTCTCGTCTATGTCGCTCTTTGATGAAGACCAACTTATCGTTTTGGTCGAAACAAGCTTGTCAGCAATCACATAACAAACATCATATGTTTTTTCAAAATGTTATATTTCATATATATATATATATATATATATATATATATATATATATATATATAATATGAAACTGAATTAAAATTCTCTGTTATGTTTTTCATGGGCGCTTTGTCTTGAGGATAAGTGGCTAATACGCCGCTTTGAAAACAATGATAACAATCACCTTTTAATTTCATAATACACTATCACAAACACACACACACACACACACATATATATATATATATAATATATATATATATTAAATATATATATATATATATATATATATATATATATATATATCAATGGCTCTTGGTAAGTGACATTTGATCCTATCCCCATTAGCTTCACCATGACGTCTGACGTCTTATAAGGATCTCTTGAAAGATATGTAAAAGGATGACATCACAATCAATGGGAAGGGGTTGATCTGAGAAACTAAAAGCACGTACCGTACAGATAATTATTTTCCTTTTCTTTTTAATGTTGAGGACACTTAGTAAAGAAAGTTGTTCTCAATTTCTTGTTATCTTGTCGTCAGTTACCAAGCCGCGTTGTGTTCGTGTCTTCACTAACCTAAATTATATATACTAACAAAATAAAAAAAAACCCTCTGGGCGACGTAAAATAGATAATGCCTGAGGGGATGGGAGTTGAAAATTTAATATCAGAGAGTTTGTATCATAATTAAAGTAAAATCATCAAATTTATTAAAGGAGTAAAAAATAAAAGAAATTGAAATGGAAACTTAGTTCTGATAACTTTAAATATATATTAAAATAAAACAAACTATATATAGATAGATAATACCAGGTGTGTATTTATTAAAACTTGTTTAAATAAAACAATGAGGACTGTCTAACATTGCATGCTCAAATTTTAAGTGTATTTATTCTATGTTATGACGATTTTAGGTAGTGTGACATACGCAGTGACGTAGTTTTTGTTACAGAAAAAAACCGGAAGCGAATCTCCATTATTAATAGAGATATACATCAACATCATGTCGCGCAATTAGCACGGATATCCATGACAATCTCTCGCCAACCCTTCCTAGTATTCATTGTGCCAAGAGGTCCTCTGCGCAGCATCCAGTATCCTTGCATAGATGAAATGTAGGTCCTTGGTAGTCGGTCCACACTAGCATGTCCATGTGTTGGCTTCCACAGGAGAACGTCTCGTATGAGCTCGTCCTTGCTTCTCCAGCAGTGTCCAGCATACCTTGTCCGTCTTACTCGGATGATTTGTGAGATGGGGGCAGGTGGTCATACAGCTGCTTCCTTGTGGGGTGCTGTTTCTACAACTTGTTCAAGACCGCACGCAGCATTTTGTGCAGGTCACATCTAGCTTATTCTCAAGGCGCTTCGTTAGGGTCCAGGTGGTGCAGCCATACAGCAGTATTGATATAACCACAGCCTGGAAGAATTGTCGCTTTAACTTGTCAGTTTATATATATATATAAATATATATATATATGTGTGTGTGTGTGTGTGTGTGTGTGTGTGTGTGCTAGCAGGACCTGTGGATATACCATATTATGATTATTTAATTATTACAACGTTTGTTATGCTTACTTAAGAGCTATTGAAAAATAGTTCAATACTAACAGGACCTGTACATATATCACAGTATGATGTAATCCGTAAATTTCTTTTGAGCCATGAGATATTAGAGTAGAAGGAAATATACTTTAAGCATGTCAAATCATCCAGAAAAAAAGTAAAATTGTCACCCATCCCCTTCAATTTTTCTGAAATTTTGTCCAGATGTGGACTGTGCTAAAGTTAGACATTCCCCAAAATTTGAGCTTTCAATTCAAAAAAATCATGGAGTTATGTCGATTTTTAGCTATCAAAATTTGGTGGGGTTCGCGAAAAATTGCAACATTTTGTAATTTATTTTTGTCTGTAAAATGAGTTCTCGTGCTTTCTACACTTAAAATTTCGTTTATAAAAAGCATTTTTGTCTGTGAAATACAAAAATGCTATAAAAAAAAGTCTTAAAGTCAAACAACTTTAAGTTATTGATGATTTCTGATTTTTTCATAGCAAGATCAATATCCCGATGTGGCACTGAATCTATGCCAAAGATTTTTCTATTATTATTTCATATCTATTGAACATTATTTGTACCAAAAAGATAGTTTGGTGTTTGCCCAGAACTGAAGCTACAATATCAGTTATAATTTTACAAATCGGAAATCCTTAATGATTTAAAACCGGTTAACTTTCAGACTTTTTTTATAGCATTTTTGGATTCCTTTTGGAAAATACTTCTATAACACAATTTCTAGGAGTAGGGAAGCTCTAGAACTCATCTTACTGACAAAAATAGATTATAAAAAAGTCACCATTTTTTGCGACCGATCACCTAAATTTGGAAAGTTAAAAATCGCCATAATTCCGCCAATTTATGGAATTGGAAGCTCAAATTTTGGGGATTGTCTAACTTTAGGATAGTTCTGGAAAATTTCAGAAAAATTGAAGTGAGAAATTTTAACAAATTTTAACAAAATGTTTAAGCTTCACTTCTGAGCAAACTCCAAACTATCTTTTGGTACAAATAATGTTCAATAGATATGAAATGATAATAGAAAAAATCTTTGTCATAGATGCAGTGCACATCGGTTAATCTCACCCCCCCCCCCCCCCCCCCCCCCTCCCCCCGCCCCCCCCCC
>CM042166.1:4778363-4788363 GCA_023376005.1 Doryteuthis pealeii
ATTCTGTGCGCTCCCATCTAGTTTATTCTCATAGTTGTTTCGTTAGGGTCAAGGTGGTGCAGCCATACAAGCAGCACTGCAAAATAAGTACTACAGTTTTCTCCCAATAATAGCTTCGGGCATAAATAGTAACACGGAAGGTTGATATGGTCATTAAATAAGAAACGAAATAACCATTTTTAACGGTGAAATTAATATTGATATTTTTAGTGCATGGTTTAAAAAGGTTTAAATTTGGGAGACTTTTTATTAGTGGGAGATATTCTACTTAGGAAAAGTTGTTTTATTTGGGGGCACGCATAAAGTGATCAAATACATTTTAAATTTACTGATCTAATTTTTCGACCGTGCGAACGTTGGCTAATTCAGCTAGTACAGCTTATAAAAAAAAATAACATACGTTTATTAGTCCAATTCCTTTCTCACAAACATTTTCTGTCTCTTGCATCACACACGACTCTGTATGTATGTTATGTATGGTATGTATGTGTTGTTTGTGTGTGCGTTTGTGGTATATGTGTGTATGTGTGTTTTGTGTGGTGCGAATGTGTGTGTGTCTGTCTACCTGTGTATGTTAATATGCGTGCAACTTTCTTGTTTTTCTATGCTAGTGGTTTTTTTGTTTTATCTTTTTTGTTGTTTTTAGTTTTTAGTTTTTTTACGTTTTTTTATTTTTTCACGCACCCAAATTTCTGGATTTTCTGTCTTTTTGTCTTTCTCGAAAAATTACAAGAAGCTGTTCTTTTTATGCTCTCTAAGAGAATATACTTATCTCATTCTCTCTCTCTCTCTCTCTCTCTCTCTCTCGTCTCTCTCTCTCTTCTCTCTCTCTCTCTAAATTTATTTGCACCCTCTCTATTCAGGCCGTTTTCTTGTATTGAACTTTATACAGCAATTCACCTCTCCTTTTTCTCCACAACACACACACAACACACACTCTCTCTCCTCTCCTCTCTCTCTCTCTCTCTCTCTCTCTTCCTCTCTCTCTCTCTCTCTCTCCTATTATATATATATATATATATAATATATATATATATATATATATATATATAGTATCCAATTGCCACTTTAACTTTTTCTGTTGCTGTGGCATTAGTAAGTTATCCAAAAGTGCACAATAATAATAATAATAATAATAATAATAATAATAATAATAATATGTAGACTATGCGGTAATAGAGATTAGACCGTAAACTATGTACTATGCGAATGTAGCAAACTAGCACAATGGGAGTACAAGACTAGACACGACTGGGTTGGGAAGGTGATCCACTGGGAATTATGCAAAAAATTAAATTTTGACCACACAAGATGGTATATGCATAAACCAGAATCTGTTCTTGAGAACGAAACGCACAAAATTCTCTGGGACTTTAAGATAAAAACGGATCACCTTATCCCAGCAAGAAGACCAGACCTAGTGTTGATTAACAAAAAAGAAAGAACTTGTCAACTGGTGGATTTTGCAGTTCCAGCAGATCACAGGGTGAAACTAAAAGAAAATGAAAAAATGGACAAATATCTGGACTTTGCCAGAGAACCGAAAAAGTTATGGAATATGAAAGTGAAAGTGATACCAATTGTAGTTGGTCCACTTGGAACAGTCCAAAAGGATTGGAAAGGGTTTGGAAAGTCTGGAAATCAGAGGAAGGATTGATACCATTCGAAACAATGTCTACTGCAATCTGCCAGAATACTCAAGAAGAAGTCCGGAGACCTGAGGAGACTTGCTGTCACTCAGACTCCAGTGAAGACCATCAGCTAATGCTGATGTGAAAACACAAAAGGGGTAAATAATAATAATTATATAATAATAATAATAATAATAATAATAAATAATATATAATAATAATAACCTTATCTCTCTTTTTATTCTTCTATTACTAATATTATACAGATATACTTAGACACGCACACACACACTTTCACAGAATGTCGACATAATTATATTATTTATCATCTAGATTATTTTATACCGCTACTTTCATTATTCTTTCTTTTCTCATTTTCTGTTCTATTCGTTCCCTATCTCTCTCCTCAGTCTGTCTGTTTTGTATGTATGTATGTATGCATGCATGTATGTTATGTATGTCTCTCTATCTATCACTGTTTATATCTATCTATCTATCTATCTATCTTTCTTTCTTTTTTTTACTTATATTTAACTATCTAGACATGTTCACATGTATCTATCTGTCAATATAGGTTTATATGTATATATCTTTCTATCTCAGCCTTTTCATATGTACCGATCCATCCATAATCTATCTATGTATGTTCATATCTATCTAGTTATCTATCCTTCTACGTATTCCAGCTTATTCCTATCTATCTTATATCTATCTATCCATCTATCTCTCTCTCTCTCTCTCCTCTATATATATATATATATATATATATATATATATATATATATATATATATATCCATCTATCTATCTATCTATCTATCATCATCTATCTATCCATCCATCCATCTATATATCTATCCATCCATCTATCTATCTATCCATCCATCATCTATCTATCTATCTATTTGTTTGTTAATATCTATCTATCTATCTATCTGTTTGTTAATATCTATCTATCTATCTATCTATCTATTTATCTATCTATGTATCTATCCATCCATCTATATATCTATCCATCCATATATCTATCTATCTATCTATCTATCTAACCGATCAACTAAGAAGGTATTGAACTTTTTTTTTGATAACTTGAAGAAATAATATGCCTATTGTGTTTTACTGCAAGATCAACATGAGCCTTGTACGTTCCCTGGTTCTAGTTCATTACCTTCTTGGTCAGGTCGTGAACTTTTCAGCACCTCCTGTATTACACTGTATTGCTACTGTATTACCACTGCATTACTACTGTATTCTCATGGACTTTCTTACATCACATGTTCTTTGTATTATAAATACGAATACAAATACGCAAAAGCATGCACACACGCACTCGTGTACTTGTGTATATGCACATACATACTCGCACACACACACACCTACAGATACGCACACACATGCACACAACAAATAATCCCTTACGAAGGGGATCATTTAAAATGTATTCACCCTTATTCGAAAGATTTAGGGGTGCTTTTATTTGCGCATTATTTTATTAAACTTAGCTTAGGTGTGGCACAAGGCCAGCAGTAATGAGGCACCGTCGGAGAATTGTTTGTATTATAACTATAAATACAAATACGCACAAGCGTGTACACGAGCACACATACATACGCACATGCATACACGCTCACGTACACACGTAAGTACACACTCGCACACATACACACACACACAGACACACACACTCGCACACGCGTACACACACACACACGTGCATTACAAAGAAATCGTCCCTGACAAAGAGGATCAATTAAAATATATGCACCCATATTCGAAGGATTTGAAGGGAGTCAGGCAAAAACTGCTCTTTTTCTGTGGATAGATATTTACTAAGCTTAGCTTAGGTGTGGCATAAGGCCAGCAATTATGAGCAACCGATTGAGAATTGAATGACGTAGTTTGAAGTCGTAAAAGTGATTGTAAGGAACACGCATTTTATGAAGAAAGACAGTTCAAATATAGATAAATATGAGTAGAGAAAGAAAGAAAGAAAGAAGGAAAGAAAGAAAGAAAGATACGAACGAGATAGATAGATAGATAGATAGACATGAACAGACTTAGATAGATAGATAGATAGATAGATAGATAGATATTAACAGACTTAGATAAATAGATAGATAGATAGACAGACAGACAGATAGATAGATAGATATGAACAGACTTAGATAGATAGGTAGATAGGTGGATAGGTAGATAGATATGAACAGACTTAGATAGATAGATAGATAGATAGATAGATAGACTGAGACATACATACTGTAAAAATGACTTTTAACACAAATATTTGAAAATCCAGATGATTCAGCCGATGTTGATAAAGGAAAACGTGTTTACATTCACTGGTACAACAACGACTTTTCTTTTCTTTTTAAATTGTGGTCATAGAAATAGACACACACACACACACACACACACACACACACACACACAGTTTCAAGGATTGGTTTAATTTTACGATAAAGATTGAATATCATTTGCTATTAAATAATTTATTATCACAAACTGCATAATCAAACACTTGATAAATCTATCTACCTGTTTTATCTATCTCAGTCTATCGCTATCTATTTATCTATCTATCTATCTATCTATATCCAAGTCGGTTCCTATTTATCTATCTATCTATCTATCTATGTCAGTCTGCTCATGTGTATCTATTTATCTATCTATATCCAAGTCTGTTCCTATCTATCTATCTATCTACCTATCTATGTCGGTCTGCTCATGTGTATCTATCTATCTATCTATCTATCTATCTATCCCAGGCCTTTGCGATCTATCTATCTATCTATCTATCTATCTATCTATCTCTGTGTGTTCTTAATATCTATCTATTTTAATCTGTTCATATATACCTATCTCAACAGTTCATACCTATCTATCTATCTATCTATCTATCTATATGAGTCTGTTCATATCTATCTATCTCTCCCCTCTCTCTGTCGCTCTCTACTTGCACAACACACACACACACACACACAAATATATATATATATATATATATATATAATATATTGTGTGTGTGTGTGTGTGTGTGTTCTTCATGTCTATTTCAATCTGTTCATATATATCTATCTCAGCAGTTCATCTCTCTCTCTCTCTCTCTCTCTCTTCTTATATATATATATATAATATAATATATATATATATATATATATACTAGTTTAATCATATCTAGTTATCTATTCACCAGGCCCGATCCAAAGTTCCGGCTAATGTGTACCTCAATGCACGAAGCAAATTTAGTACGGACTTTTTGCCGCAACCTTTTTATCAGTAGTCGTCTTGCTGATTAAAAAAAACGGGGTCTTCTTCTCAAGAGACGGTGGACCCGAGGAGTTCCATGATGAAATTACCAGGACTTTGGGGCATTCACTTACAGACACACAGACATACACTCTCACTCTATCTTTCTCTCTTTTTAGCTCTTACTCTGTCTCACTCACTCACTCACTCTTACACACACACACTCTCTCTCTCTCTCTGTCTTTGTCTGTCTGTCTGTCTGTCTGTCTGTCTCTTTCTCTTTCTTACATGCATACATGTATTAAGCCAACCCCACTTCCACGTTATCCTTGCTTGTCAATTAACTTAACCCATCACATATATTTGATATTATACGGTTAAAATGTCAGATTAAAATTCAGTTAATACCCAAGTGTTAAGTGTTGTGTCGTATATATTGAACTTATTTGTAATACACACGCGCGCACACACATACAGACACAAACAACACACACGCACACACACACACACACACACAAACAAACACAACATACACACACATACACACACACACACATATATATATATTGAACATCGGTATAACCTTCCATAATCGTATATATTAAACCTCATTCGTGATACAAACACACACACAATCATACCCATACACATACACACGCACATACACATACACATTTATATGTTTTTTTTGTGTGTGTACGTGTGTGGGGGGGACTCATGAGGTTCAATCTATACAATGTGGAAAGCTATCGTACCGATTCAGCCTCAACTGTATATCTGTCGGTAAGGTTAGAAAATAACCCCATTGTAATATTTTCTCGGGTCTTCGTCTATTGGGACATTAAAACATCTTATTTTAAATGCTACCATTTTTAGAAATGATAATTTGCATACAGCTAAAGTGTTTCATTTATGCATATATATTATATGTATAATATACATATATATAATATTAATAATCCTATTTAACAATAATCATTGTTAAAAAGAATTACAAAAATTTCTCAGATCCTAATAATATATATATATATATATATATATATATTATATATAATATATATATATATATTTGTGTGTGTGTGTGTGTGTGTGTGGTGAACAAAAAAGTGATAAGACAAACAGGAATATTTCTTATATGTTATTTATTCTCAACTAGTTTCGACCTTAGGTCATTGTCAGGAGAAGATTTCTTGTTTGAAGAAATTGTTTTTGGAGAGTTTTTTTTTGAAAGGGAGCATTTCATTATACTGAAATGTTTTTTGAGGGTTTGACATGCTATTAAATCCGGGTAGAGGATTGTATTAGTAGTAGCAAGTCCATCTGTTCTGTGAAAAAAAAACCATATATATTATATATATATATATATATATACAAGGTGTGTCAAAAAGTATGGAGATTTTTTGTACGTTTTGACACACCTTGTATTCTGAAAAAAAAAAAAAAACGTTTCATTCATTCTTCATTTCTATCTTGGTAAATACAGCTTTAAACTTGATACTGTTTTTGACACACTTTGTATTCTGATGAGAATTGATGAATGGGACGTTATTTTTTTCAGAGTACAAGGTTTGTCAAAAAGTACAAAATATCTCGATATTCTTTGACACACCTTATATATATATATATATATATATATATATATATATATATATATTATATATATATAAAGAGAGAGAGAGAGAGAGAGATCAAATCTCTGTGGGTTATTCAATGCCGAAATCCGATTAATTCCTAAATGTTTAATAGTAACCATAACTATATTTTCAATTTTATATTGAATATTTTCTAAATTAAACTTTTGTCATTTGTCTATATTACAAATAATTTACATATATTTAAATGTCTTTATTTATTCATATCTAATATTAATATTTCTATTTAATAATAATCCTTTGCGTACAATTATATCGTTTCATGCTATCGTATTAAATAACAATAATTTTCAAACAGATTTATTTGGCCCATAGATGGGACCCGAACAGGTACTACCACCACAGAACTGACCTGGAACTAAAGGCAATGAAGATATGTTCCACACTCTCAAGAGTTTTAGAACAGGAGCCTCACCACATTTTAGTGTCCTACTCAGAACACCCCCCTATTTCTGGGGACGGGGGTAGTCTTACTCTTCTGCAGAGGATGCAGTCGGCGTATCGCAAGGGATATATAGTGTAAGGGATAGCTCAGTCGGTAGAGCGTTCGGCTAGAAACCACAAGGTTCCGAATTCGATACCGGCCCTTGCCAACTCAGCGTATGAGTAGCACTGGGATCTGTGCGGTAAAGTAAGGAGTTGATGATAGGTGTGGCGTTCTGCCTCAGACGTAAAAACAATCTCCTTGGTCTAGCGCAAGTGAAAAGGGGATAGACTCCCTCGCTGATTGGCTGATACCGACTTTAGACCACCCGACTTGTGAAATGCAAACAACCTCGTCAGGACTTGAACCCGTTTCGCCGTGTCCATTTCCTACGACTCTAACCATTACACCACGCGCCTCCAAAAATAAACCCTACATATATCCCACAAAATCTATATAATATATATATATATATATATATATATATATATATATATATATATATATATATATATATATATATAATATATAGTTACGTTTCTGCCGAGACATATCTCTAATGTATTTGTGTAATCGAAAACAGCGTATATATTATTGTGAATCGTAACGTTGTTTCAATTCGATAAAATTTTAACCGAAAAATATCGAACTATCATCGATTACAATCACAGAAAATATTATAAATAGAATTATATGTTTAACTTTATTAGAAGATTTGAATGTAAATAATGATATGAAAAACATATTTTCATAAATGATAGAATGCTTGTGAAAACATAAGAATATATATATATATATCGAAGCTGTTCATATCTATCTATCTATCTATCTTTCTATGTCAGTCTGTTCATATCTATCTATCTATCTTTCTATCTATCTCTCACACTCACTCTCTTTCTCTCTCAGTCTCTCACTCTCCCTATATATATAATATATATATATATATATATATTATATGTGTGTGTGTGTGTGTGTGTAAAAGTCGTCGTCGGGGCGGCCTAATGTCGGTATCAGCCAGTCAGCGAGGGAGTCTATCCCCTTTTCAATAGTGCTAGACCAAGGAGATTGTATTTAGCATCTGAGGTGGAGCGCCACACCTACCATCACCATATATATATGTACGTGTATATATATATATGTTATTCACCTAATATATATATATATATATATATATATATATATCAGTCCTTCATGTATATATATATATATATATATGTGTGTGTGTATCTCTCTCTCTCTCTCTCCTCTCTCTCTCTCTCTCTCTCTCTCCTCTCTCTCTCTGTGTGTGTGTGTGTGTGGTGTGTGTGTGTGTCGAAACACAGACAGGAGAAAGAGCGATAAGAAGAACAGTTCCTTTTGATAAGGTACATGAATTTCAGAAATATTTTTTTTTTCATGCATAAGCAGTGTACCCAATTAAATGACTTCTCCTACCCCAATTTAAGGTCCATATCTCTCTCTCTCTCTCTCTCTATATATATATATATATATATATATATATATATATATATATATATATATAAGTAATGCATTGATTATGTCAATATTAATTGAGTGCAAAAAATGTTCTTCGATTTTAGGAAGGTCTCTAAACAATAAATAAATATAGTTCCAGTTTCCCTGATTTTTATCCAATCGATTTTTATTTTGGATTCGATCCTTGTTTTTTCTGTCTTCAATTACCGGCCAAAGGTCGATAACATTTATGTTTCAGCTGATCCCCCTACATAAAGAAAATATTCGTTAATAACGAGGGAAAAACATATATTTAAACGTTATTTAACCGCCTAAGTCGGACGGTTTGTAAGCAAGTCTATAAATAAATGCGTCGGGTTAACAAGAAATTCTGTTGATAATACATAAATCGTTATCTAAATGAATAAAAAGGAAATAGTGATATCTTAATAAGCAAATAATTAGGTAAGCAGTCATTCTGATGATTATAGGATCACTAGGTGAAATCTAAAATCCCATTAAAGAACAGTGGACTATTTAAAGAAGGCAAGACAGTCCAAAATGTTTGATTAAACGGACGATAAAGGTATTTACGGAATACCAACAAAATAAACCAGCAATAAGAATATTAATGATAATAATAATAATAATAATAATAATAATAATAATAGCGAACAGTGAAAAATCAAACAAATTTAGAATATATATATATATAATATATATATATATATTATATATATATATAGTATTTATATATACAAATGTATGTATATATAACATGCATATATATGTACCTATGTTCATATATATGCATATATGTCAGGGTGTATGTGTGGATGTGCGGGCTTGTTCATGTGTGTGTATGTGTGTGTGTGTATGTGTGTGTGTTAAGTTTAAGGAAAAGTTTACAATTCCCTCGCTTTTGAAAATTAAAAACAGTAAAATCCTTAATGTTAAAACACTAGAAGCGTTAGCACACACTATAATATATATAATATATATATATATATATATATATATATATATTATATATATATATATATATATATGGAAGAACAGACAGGAGAAAGAGTAAGGAAAAGAGAATGAAAGATATTGCAAAATAGTTTTTTTTTGATAAGGTACATGAATTTCCGAATTTTTTTTTTTTTCACGAAATACACAGTACCCGATTAACTGACTTGCACGTACCCCGTACACCCCAGTTTAAGATATGGAATCCAGACATTCCAGAAAAAGATTCAACAATTAAAAATAAAACGTAATAATTCGTACAGACAAACAATGCTTATTATTAATAATTTGAAGAAGAAAAATGAAAATATCAAAAAGCTGAAAAAAAAATCAAAAATATCACCCACTCTAACACGCACACATATATAGACATGTATGTGTGTGAGTGAGTTTCTGTGTGTGTGTATATATAGATATATATAGATAGATATAAACATATGAAAGTGAAACTTACGTTGTAACCATTTTTGCCTGAGCTTTAGTCATGTGGACAGCGTCATGTACAGAGTATCCCACAAATATTCCGTCTTTTGGTATCCAGGTATAGAAAAACAAATCAATTAAAACCTATTCATATAC